>BTRK01000005.1:20999013-21065545 GCA_036245805.1 Pristionchus mayeri | reverse complement strand
GTAGGCAACCAATATTCCGTACTCAAAAATTCGGGCTGCCGTCCCTAAAACCCTGACATTTTGCCCTAAATAAAGTAACAAGTTGAATTTCGCGGCTTGCCATTTTTGCCGCATGTTTCTTTTTTTATCCCGCGCGGCGGCACGCATGTCACACCGTGATTTTTCACGTTCACATATCTAGCAAGGGCAATGGACATTATTCAAAGGTGCTAAATAAATATTTTCATTAAATACACGTATGCAATCAGTGATGCTGAAACGATCTAGGAAAATGAAATATAAAAATTATTTAAAATAACAAAAATACAGCGATCTTTCAAAATTGAATTGGGAATGATGAGTTGTGTCGGTGAGTAATCGACTTAGCAAAATAATGTTCATATTTATTTTTCTAACTTTATATTGAATTTTATTGCTTATGAATATGCACACATGCAATTTCAATAGAATATATTTTATTTTAATGTTCTTTTCACGGAAGAGAAAAGATGAATTAGCGATTTGCAAAAGTTTAGTGTTGGTCATTCAAGTGGAAATATCAGTACTTCCGAACGGCTATTAAGACTGGTGTTATACATTGCGTGATAGCCCAGTGCATGGCCGATTCGAAACAAGTGGTTTGGTTAAGTGGGAAAGCCTACGGTCTCGGAGAGGTAAGAATAACCCCGATTTTATTGGGTTTTGGTTATTCAAGCTTAAATATCACAACTTCCGAACGACTGCCAATCCTAGTGTTGTACACTGGGTGAAAGGTGAGTGTATGGCTGGTATGATAGGATTGGTTTGGTTAGGTGGGAAAGCCCGGGAAGGCAGTGGTAGGTCCACGGCATTTTGCGTGCACTGAAAATGTGCACTCTGAGCAACCACACCATACCGTAACCCAAAGCGCGCGGAATTTAAATTTTTTCTGTTATTGATTTATTTCACAGAAACTGCAGTTTCCTTTCTTATTTTCCACTCCCTTTGTTATTTGTTGCTAATTTTGACTCATTCGATCTCATTTCGTTTTTTTGCTTGTTCTATTCTACTTTCCTCAGCATATCTTGCATGCTGTTTGACAGACTAGAGTGTGCATGTTCACGAGGTTGTTTCTACTCTTTTTCCAGGATTAATCAGTATGCAATGATGATGCTCCCACCGGGTACCGATGGTCAGGCTGAGACATTTTACGAAGATGACGCCTACGATAACATCATCCCTCATATACAAGTTGTTTCTTGCTTCTCCTTTTATCGGAATAATTATTTCCCTCTCAGAAAGTCACCAAGAAGAACAACACGCTACCGATTTGGGGAAACCAGAAGACCATGAACTTGAATGGACTGGTCTTGGAAAATGTCTTACAAGTGTGTTCGGGACATAGGTGGGCACCTTCGAAGCCAGCTGTGAAACACCCCGGGTTTTCGGATTGGAAACCCCCCGGTTTTTGGAAAATGTTGTCACAAAACGATCATTTACGATCACCCCCCCCCCCCTTTTTGACCCTAAACACCCCCGGTTTCCGATTTCCAGCTTCAACCCCCGCCCACCTATGGTTCGGAAGTGACCATTTTTTGAGAATGTTGTTTCCACAATGTAGAACACGTATTTCAGTGAACTTACTACAAACAAGTTCTCGCCTAATGCACCACGCACCTGCAGATCGTCGATGAAATTTGCATTCACGTTAGTTTTACTTGCCAGAGTTGGTTTAATTTTGATGATGTTAGGTTCGCCATCTTGAGCCTTGGGAGAAAGGGACTCGCAAAGTTCAGGGAATGACTGGAATGTGCGGAGGAGTTAGTTATGCATTATTTACACAGTGGCATGACATTATACGTAATCATAAACCAGATTGGATGGAGGGTTGTTGAGGTGCGCGGAGTGGGCGCATATTGAGTGATCTTCTCTGCTTTCTGCCCCCTCTACAAACTCTTCAACATTCGCATCACCAGGTACGGAGCGAGCTGTGAGCCCCTCTTTCCTTACTATTATACATTATCTCATCAGTCTTATCACACTTCTATACTACTGTTTACGAAAGTTTGGATCATGCGTGATTGGGATGTTGTAGGAAGCAACTAGTGGTGATGATCAACTCCAATCAGTCTGCATACCTCCGTGGAATGGGGTTCATGTACATTCGATTCTGCCAGCCACCCTCGGATCTATGGGCATGGCTCGAACCGTATCTCGTGCGTTCATATTTCTCATAGATTCAAAAATTCGATTCAGTTGTGTCGATTATTCAGAGCGAGCTGTCCAATCACAAGAACGACATATAAATGTATTAGGTTGGCGGAAAAGTCTTTGTGTATTTTTCAAAAGTTTATTTCTTGGGAAGGGGAAAAGCATACGTCGAATTATACTTGTCCTCATTATTGACAATATGTGCCCAACGTACATGCAATGTATGGATCACCTCCCTTTAGAACCCGCCTGGGTGCGAATGAAAGTATTGCTCGAGTTCAACCTCGAGACTTTCACGTGAATTGAAGGCCCAACCTCGAACGGCATGGGCCAGGTCTGCTAAAAGCCACTAATCGGAAGGGGCCATGCCAGGAGAATACGGGGGGTAAGGGAGAACCATCCGTTCATATCCAGCCAGTTCCTGCTTGACTTGATTGTAGAACTGGTTACGGGGGTCATTTTGTTGATTGTACACTTTCTTGTCCTTCAGCCTTCAACGATCGACTTCCAACTTCAAATTCTGTAGGTGTGTGACGTACTTGACCCCGGTGATTGACATGCCCTGACGTAGTTGCTCCGATTAGATCACGCCATCCACGCCCCACGATATTGACAGCTTGTTTTTCTTGGGGTTCAGGTAAAGTTTGGAGACACCCTGTGGAGGCTCTCCTTCTCCAACCCGCTTGGTTCTCACATGGTTGTTATCGTTGAGGACCCACTTCTCATTCCCCGTTATGAGCCGTTCCAGCCATCGATCCCCATCTCGGAGAATGAGGAGAGCATTTGAATCATCGACTCGACGGTCATGGCTGGCTTGGATCAGATCATGGAATTTGAATCGACCGATTATTTTCCTCATTCCAAGATATCTCAAGCCTTCTTTGACAGTGCGATGGTGGACTCTAAGTGCAATAGTCATTTCACGGGCAGTTTGAAATGGGTTCATTTAAGCAGCTTTCTACAAAGTCTCAAAATGTAACTAACGCGGGCTCCCAGAACGACCTCATTCATTGAGGGAAAAGTCGCCTTCTTCGCGGATCTGGATCCAATTCCTGAAGGTGTTGTAGAGGGGGCATGTGTATCATAAACATGCTTCAGTAGGGTCTCTGAATCCTTCATCGTGGTGTAGAATAGAGAGAGGTAAATCAAAACATGTCGGAAGTGTGTGGCACCAGGAACATAAATCGTTGATCTACTAGAGCTTGACTGAAGTAAAGATAATGGGGAGTTGATTACTATAAAGTGCAATCACTGACTGTTATTCACTATGAGCGACGGGACGCCAAAGTACACTTGTGAAGAGCAGTGTTATAACAAATCCATACACAAAGACTTTCCCGCCAACCTGATAATATGTATGATCGTGTATTTTTTATTTCTTTTTAGGACGATGAGGACACTGTAGATCAGCGGTCTGGTGGAGGAGACGAGTTGTCGTTCGGGCAGTCCTGCTTCCATCGTGTAACGCGATTCGTGTTTAAAGTACATTTATTTGTTTTAGATAGCTCCAGAGATGCTTACTAAACTGGACTGGTACGGTACACTCTTCCTGAGAATCCCCGTTCCCATCCAGGCAAGTCACGGTTAGATTTTTAATTTCAACGCTGGCGAGGCGAGTAGAATTTCTAATATGAAGCATTTCTATTTCAGAAAGACATTGATGAGAAGTTCTGCGAAAGAAATCGACTGGCATTGGAGTCACAGGGATATGAGGAGTAAAGGACGGGATACAATGCACAGAGGTACATTATTATTCCGGCACTAGTATAGAATGTGTGACCACAATTATAGTGGAGAGGAATGAGGGGAGAAAGATCGAGCGTTAGGGAGTGATAGGGGTGGATGGTACTGTACTGCTACTTCTAATTTAGGTCCAGGATGGGTCGATAATTTTCCTACTCTACCATACATCCCTCATTTCACTCCTCGATAATTGTGGTACCACATTCTATAGAAGTGCCCGATTATACTGGAAATTTACGTAGAGACCTGTTCCTAAAAGGACATTATTTCCAGACTTCAATCTTGTATATAATGTGTTTTATGTATAGAATGTGTTTGAAAGGGAGTAGTTGTTTAGAGGCGAGGGTATCACAGGAAAGGGCTAGGGGTAGAGACGCAGTGTGTCAGAGTGGGAGCGGGCGGAGTTACACCCTAAAGTAAACTAGTAAAGTATGCCATTTATGTTAGAACAGTGCGGAAGTCTGATGCAAAAATTGAAATTTCAGATTGTGCAAGTGATCGATGAGAATGCGAAACAAACGCGCACGATGCAAGTTCTCAATGATATCATGAATCTGCCCGAGTGCAAAACGATCATCTTCGTTGAGATTGTTAGACGAATGTTGAAAAACTCAAGATTGTTAACATGCTAGTCCTTTCCCATTTCAACTGTATATTGTTCCTGTGATAAATTCGGAAGGCTGCAGTTTAATATATTTTTTTATCGCAGAGGTTCTAAATTGATCCTCCAAGAGTATCTACGACATAATTCACGAACGAATTGCTCAACACTCTAGGCAATGTAATTTATTGATCTAACATTATTTTGTTGCAGATACGGCGTGCACGTACGAAGTGATTTAAGAGGATAAACAACTCACGCATTTTATTATAGTCGGTCGCCCTTAATAAAAAGAGCTTTTTATGGTGTGTGTTGATCAGAAACCAAACCAGAATCTCACACACAGTGTACGGTAGATCACATAGTGGAACACCTTTGGCCAAGAAGATCTCACCGTACACAGCTCTTTCTCTAGATATTCATAAGAAAATGGGCAGCAGAAAAAGAAAGACCGACCCGAAATCTGACCCCGATGAGGACAATGAACCAATGTACATAGTTCTTCCTTCCGAATCAGAGGAAGTGCAGCGTGAATTGAATATGAGAAGAGCTGATCCCGTTCCACTGCCACTTTTGAACGATGAAACCGCTCTCCGCCGGCAAATTGCCTATTTAGACCTTGAAAACAAAAGACTAGCAATGGCTAATGTACAGAAGGATGTTGAGTTGGTGGAGAAGGTGAATGAGCTGAGTGAGCTGGAAGGATTGAATGAAAGTAGGTTGAGACGGATCCATGAGCAGGAGCGATGTATTGACGGTAGTAGGAAGGAGAATGAGAAATTTCTGAAGGACTATGAGAGAATGAAGGCGGAGAATGATGATATGAGGGAGCAACTTCGATCTAAAGGAGCCGAGTTTGCAGAACTGAGGCAGCAATTGTCCGAGAGTCTAAGTAGTCGGAGTTCCCTACAGATTATAAATTCGGAGTTGAAGGAGAATATGAGTAGAATGGTGTCTCAAGTGAGAGCCGAACATAGTGAGATGGAGAAAGAGAAAGAAGAGATTGAGGAGAAGGAAAGATCTGTATGTGAGAGGGAAAAGACAATCAGGGAAGATGAGGAGAAACTGAGGAATACAAGAAATAGCACTGCAAAGAGATTCGGAGGAACTGGAAAGAGTCGCATTGTCAGAGGATTCTGTAGTGGAAAAGGAAGGAGGGTAGTTAAACTTCCTTTCTCCCTTCTCAAGAGACGACAGAGAATAAACAGATTAGATAAACTGCATCTCGCAGTGCAGCAAGCGTGTGGTCCGATTGGAGATCCCAATGAAAATGCCGATGAAACGAATAAAGTGTTGACGAAATACATGAAGAAGGAGAAAATTGTGCTAAAGGGTCATAGTAAGCTTACCGTATCACGGCTTACCGTATCAAGATACCGTATCAAGATCTCGAGATGTCACTGGAAGTAAACTTATCCCAGAATCAGAGAAATCGAATGAAAACGTTCCTGGGCAAGAGAAAGAGCGATGTGCTTGCTCCAACTGGACCTGTCAAGAGGATGAGAGATGAGATCAAAGAGCATTATAAATATGAGTACAGTGAGAAGGAGATCAATACACGGGACGGAAAGAAGATCATCTCCCTTATTGTATTGACATATATTCGCGAAACAGTTAAATACAGATTCGAGAATCTGATTGCGAGTGGGCAGTTAGACGGTACTAAGAGATCATTCGATATCTGTATTTCCGGAGATGCAGGCAAGGCGAGCACGAAGTTGGTGATGATTATTGGGGGTGTAAACTCAGCAAATGACGTCCGTAATCTGATCCTCCTGGCAAAGTATGATGGTGAGGATAGCTCGTTTATGATCAGATCTCTCCTCGCAGAAGTGATCAAAGAAGTTAATGATCTGAAGGAGATTGAGCTCGAGATTGATGGAGAGATGGTAACAGTTAGCCTAGTGCAGTTCCTGACAGGAGATTAAAAATTTCTCTGGGCTGTGCTGGGAATGGGTACAGCCATGAGTATTATGAACTGTATCTGGTGCTGGAGAGAGAACCGATACAAATTGTCAGATAGTGAACCCGCCTCTGCCCTAAGGACACTAAATGAGATGATTGAGAGAGCGAGGGCGGGAACACATTCGATGAGTGATGTACCGCTCTTTGACATCCCACCCGAGAGAATCATCCCTGGCCCTCTCCATACACACTCCGGTGTTTCCATTCGCTTCGCGATCAGCCCTCTCCAAATTCTTGCTAGAAATGAAGATCTAGCTGCTGCTGGCCTCTCAATTGTTGATTTGAATCAAATCAGCGACTTCTCAGATACTGTATCCGGAGATGCCATCGTAATCCCTCGTGGTAGAGGCCGAAAATCGGAGAATAGTGCAAATGCAATAGAGAAAGCATTGAAAAAGTTGAAGGAAGAGCAGAAAGAGTTGAAGAAGAGAAAGCAAAATTGTGATCTGGAGAGTGCTGATGGGAGATTGGTGGTGCATCTCTTCTATGCATCGGGACACCGAGAAATTGACCCTGCCCCAATCCTTTTCGGTGTGCCAGAGGCCCCAACTGTCTAGCTCTTCACAAGAAATTTAGTCAGCTTGACCGCATTCGATGCGCCACGCAGGTACAATCTAAGATCTGTGCGAGGCGTTATCACTACGCATGCGAATCTCGTTTCTCATTCTACGAGCTAGCTGAGATGAGTACTCCAGAAAAAGAGTACAATTGCTTAAGTTGTTGTGCAGGAGAAATCGTGCAACTCACAAAGCGAATTGAAGAGGCTCAGCGAAAGTTGGAACAGATTGAGAAAACAAAAGGGGAAATAGATTCTGAGATGGAGGAAAATCAAGCGGAGATCGACTCACTCGAGTTGATCAAGGAAGGAAAGGGGAATAAGACCCAAGAACTCGATCATAATCTCAGATTGATTGGGGCGGATCTTAGATCGTGGGGCCAGTGTTTGACGGGAAACCATATTCGAAAGTGTCTGCAGGATGATGCCATCGAATTCCTCTGCAGCACTATTTCTGCTAGTGCGAGCATTGATAATCACAAAAAGATCATGCACTTGCTCAAAGACATTCAGAGACTGAGTGGTTCGCGTCCTCTCACTAACCTGGAAAAAACTGTTCTCCTCAAGAGCATTTCCGACTTAGAGCGACTAGTAGCCGTTGTCTATCCCAACTGTAATCGATTCCCCAAGGCACATTCATTGTTCGCACACGTGCCTACTTTCGTGCGCACCTATGGCCAGTGGGGGCTGTTCACAGATCAGCCGACTGAGAAGCTCCATCAGTTCCTAAATACCAAAGATAGACAATACTCTAACATCAGACGTAAGGATCAGAGATGGGTTGCTCAAGCACATGATCTGGCTTTTGCAAATTACATCCACGACAATAAGCCCCCCATTCGCTTCGATCAATACGCACCTAAGAAGAGGGGCCCATACAAGAAGAATAATAATGCAAACATCACCACAACCAACGCCAACACCCCTTCCACCAGTAACACTTAGAAGCTTTCAGCCAGTCTCTCTATCACTTTGTAAAGATATCTGTAAATAAACACTTTATCACCTCACATTTAGTTCAACACACGATATAAACATCAAATACAAACACGTGGGAAAAATTACCGGACGTCTTCAAGCCCTTCACTACCCAAACCTAAGCTTGAACCTTAGCCTAAGCCTGAGCCCTAAGTCGTAAAACCTAAACCAAACCTAAAGCCGTGAAACCTTATCCTTTTTAGTGCTTACGGTTTAGGTTGTACGGCCTAGGGCTCAGGCTAAGGCTTAAGCTAAGGTTCAAGCTTAGGTTTGGGTAGTGCGAGGCTTGAAGACGTCTGGTAATTATTCAGAAAAAAAAACAATATAAACTTGGCCTTCGCTTCTTCGTCTCCTCGGTCTGCTCGAGGTAGTCGAGGCGGCGCTTCAGCTCAGTTATAATAATAATAATTTATCTACGCCCGAGGCGCGACGAAACAGTAAGGTACATGAGTGATCAAATAGCAAGGAAATGGTTGCCATCGACTGCTCGTTCTTCCTGCAACACGGGGTAATTTAATAAGCGAGAAAGTGTAGCGACTATGACTCTGACGGCATTGTTGCAATATTGAGAGCTCGAACCACACAATAAAAATAGATACACGATGAGATGGATTAATACAATACATCATAATACATCATAAAACTAGAAACGTAGCTAGGAACGGCACAGAACACCGCCAGGACGACCCAAACAATCGATAACAAAAACGCGTTTCCAACGTACTGAGGTACGACTTAGGAATAAACACCGTAGCAACCTCGAAAAACGCGCGAAATATGAATCCTGTTCATAATTGCCTCGAAAAGTGATGTTTCGAGAATCACAGAAACAAATCTTACTGTAATGATTTTCGTCAACCTTAAATTGCTCACGCAAAATGCCGTGAGGTCATAGAAGTCAGATGAAATTTGACATTTTCTAAAACATGCCGCCATTTAGCAATATTAGTAATAAATCTACAGATATGCGTTCTAGCTGATAGATAGGCATGTTCTGTATATCGTTGTATAACTAAAATAATAATTTCATATAAATACAACCTAAAAATTGAATATAAAAATTGCGTCTGCAAATTCATCCGGGAAATAGTTTTGGAAAAAGCGGCTAATTTTCATTTTTGCACGCTCGGCACCGTGCAACCCACAATGCCTATGCTACACATATCGAAATTCGTATTCTACGCACCGAAATACGTCAGAAGTAGGGAGGGCAACGGTGTTTACGAATGAGCAGAAAATCTGCTTGTTCGGTTATTCTGCGATATCGACTTTTTCGACCCCGAAAATGGGAGGCACCTGAAACTTTTTCAAAATCGACCCCCAGCCTTAGTCATAGCGGCCATCAATCAGCACTCGGGGCCTACACTTTAGAAAAAACGTATGGGAATTATTGAATTTTTAGCCATCCGTGGACCCCTGCACAGATGTTACGTTTTCTCGTGGAGGGTCTCTTAAAAAAACCAGTGCATACAGTCTGTAATACAAAATTGAAAAAATATCAGTCAACAATGTGTATTCTACAGTAGTTTTTGAAAATTAAATGATCATAATTTAGATTTCCGCCAAAATTTCGCCGACGTTTACCACCAAAACGTAGACCTTTTCCCGGAACATTTCTTGTTATTTTCCGGTTTTATGCATCCTAGCGCCCGACGTCGGATGTAGCTGAGTCTGACGTGTTTCATGGTTTTCTTTACTCTGAATTGTGTGTTTCATATCTCATATTGACATCGGATCATCAGCGTTCGAAGCTATGCTAAATCCTGAAGATCTCAAATCTTATGTGCATCGAATTCAGCTCCATTATTTTCAAATTATAATGCGCGTTCATTATCATCTTTCATTTTTAGCTCATTATAGTTAATTTTTATTTTGGTGATATTGTACATCCTTAGCGTTAACTAGTTTGTCGTTACTCAAACATCGCTCGGTTGAATTGGAACGGTGAGAGAAATAGAAGGACGGGGATGAGTCATGTCTTTCCTATTCTTGCGCCTTCTCACGATTCCCAGTTGCATTCGTTGTGTGATCAATCAGCTTAAGCTTTCCATATTGAAAACCAATCTTTTTATTAAATAATTAAATGTTAATCCATCCTTTCAAATAATTGTTCTGATTCTCGATTTCGTACTTTCTTTCCCTTTCGCGCTGTTATTATTTTTTTTCGTGAACATAGTTCTAGTTCAGTTCATCGTATACGCATTGGCAGTGTTTCATGTTGTATTATCTTTTCACTGTTCGGATTTTTTATTTAATTAAAACTTATTTAGTGGTCTTCATTTTCTCTGTAATATTTGGTAGATGATACCATGCCCATCAGTTCATTCTAGGTTGACTCTTAATCCGAGGGGGTATCACTCCCTTGACGTACAATGGCGACCGTACAAGTGAGTGCATACATTTGCCCATTACTTTCCGTTATCGACTTCTCTTCTCTCGTATCGATATTATTCATGTGATATTTCTGAATGAGATTTTGGTAGGAGTTATGTATTTGCAGAAAAAAACTAACTATATGGGAGAAGTTATCTGCCCTAAAATAATAAAAAAGATTCTTTCCTATTCAGAGTGAAGTCCCCATGGCGGGAAGTGTAGCTCAAATGGTGAAACGAATGTCGAAAGTGGAAGATCCAGTTATGAAGATGGCCGACTCGAGTGAGTTGCTCATCTGTTGCACACGACGGGAAGGTTCGGGTGATTCAATGTTTCACTTTCCGGATCATGACAAAACGGCAACAATCATTCTGAAGGTCGTGGTACCAGGTCGTTGGTTCTGGTACCCATCTTCAACCTTGATTTTCTCGGTTATATTGCACATTTGGCGGAAAAAAACTTCTGAAAGACACCCCACTTATTTTTCATGCTCTCTTCAAAAAGACCTTTTGGAACTTTAAAGGGGCCAAAAGGTCTTCCCGGTCCTCGTTCAGATACCGCAAGCCCCTCATTTTGAACCTCTCATTGCGTACTATGCTGTCAAGAATTTTGAACTGCGCCTTTACTTACATATTTCAGAAAATCATTCTTGAATGTCTCAGTGTTGAAAATGATTTTCACTTTCTAGTTTATACAGGTCGATAGAGCTCGAAAAATAAGTGGCGTGTCTCACAGAAGACAATATAACCGAGAAAATGCAAGTTGAAGGTGTGTACCAGAACCAACGACACGGTACCACGACCTTCAGAATGATTGTTGCTGTTTTGTCATTATCCGGAAAGTGAACCCCTTTGAATCACCCGAAACGTGGAAATGCCCCCATTCCTTAGAGCAATGATTTTAAGTCAATTCTATTATGAGAGGCGTGATATCCACATCTTGTTGCCCCCTATCAACCCTTAAATATTAATTATGTATTTACTGCCCATTCCTCCACTAATCATTTACTTTAAGAGGAAACATTTCCCCCATTTTCAATCCTATGGACCGGAAGGTGTAGAATTGTCAATGATTCCCTTCTGTAAGAGTGATTCTAATGATATTATATTTGAGAGAAGCAGCTGCACATTGTGGTGTACGAGTACAAGGCGGCGCAGATGGATGAGTTGGATATGGAGGTGAACGATATCATCGAGGTGAGAATACTCCCCCCCCCCCCCCCCCCCCGACGACCTCCCTCTCTTGAGATAATGAAGACAGTGGAAGATGGATGGAATCGAGGGAAGAATGAGAGGACGGGACAGATTGGAATGTACCCTACTAATTACTGCGAAGTATACCGTGAGTATGAGAAGAAATGGAGAGAGGAGTGAAGTGATCAAGAGAGAGAGTACACAATGAGAGAGTGAAGCGAGGCGTGTCATACTTGGCGAGACTCTACTGCTCTCAATTGTGGAATGGAAATGTCTTCCACTATGATCATACCCTCTCTTTCTCATTCAGTCACAATAAGCGAGGGTTGCGAGGAGTAGCTAATCGATTATTCGTATACGTACTTACTTGTTAGAGCATATGCGCGAGTAATGATCATAATAGAAAAATAGTCTCAGCGATTAGGACAATAGTGATTTGTTTGAGAACACTTTTTCTCTGAGCACCTTCCAGTCTTATTCTCGCTTCTCCTTTTCTTCTCCATCCAATGGTAACGGATGTAGATGGTGGTTCATTCCCCTGTTTCGCCTTTTCTTCTCCATCTCTTCCCTTCTCTTCCCTTCTCTTCCCTCATCTCGTCTTTGCTCGTTTCGACCTATGTGTGATATGGAAGACAACCCAGAAGAGTGGACAGTCAGGGAAAGGGGGAAAGGGAGGTGGTTGGGGAAAATCTCATTTTTTGACGCTCCTTAGTTTCCTGAAATGTGTTCCCGTAAACAGACGCTTTCGACTCTAATTGCAAGACTCTCTAATCAACATAATTTATCCATATCCTAAGAACTGTTCTTGCATTACTTCTATCCCACTAATGAGTAACCGATTGAAATAGTCATTTTGACATTATTTTTTTCTTCTCAAGATGCGAATTGAGGGTCGAAAGGAGGACTCGTTTCGTGTGGAGTCAACAAGACGTACGTCTCTCTCAAGAAGACTGAGGGGTCATCCCAAGGTGAATACTCCCACTACTGTAGGTGGTAGAGGACAAGGGAATCAACTAGTGTTGTATCAGTGAGTAGATGAAGGAAGTGAATGTGATGATGGTGAGTGGGGGACATTTCAAACAAACAAATTCGAATAAATACTGGTCGAATTGGTACATTTCACACAATTTTTCTTCAAAAAATGGCTTTGAAAGCGGAGTGAGAGATGAGGAAAAAGGATCGGAATGCGTTGATCGATTTGTGTGATGAGGGTGATTGGGTGTGGATTGAGGAGAAGTGCCTGCTGCTATCAAGAGGATCTCGGGGATGGAGGGATTGCTGAGAGGGAGGGAGGAGAATGATGAGGGTGATTGGGTGTGGATTGAGGAGAAGTGCCTGCTGCTATCAAGAGGATCTCGGGGATGGAGGGATTGCTGAGAGGGAGGGAGGAGAATGATGAGGGTGATTGGGTGCGGATTGAGGAGAAGTGCCTGCTGCTATCAAGAGGATCTCGGGGATGGAGGGATTGCTGAGAGGGAGGGAGGAGAATGATGAGGGTGATTGGGTGTGGATTGAGGAGAAGTGCCTGCTGCTATCAAGAGGATCTCGGGGATGGAGGGATTGCTGAGAGGGAGGGAGGAGAATGATGAGGGTGATTGGGTGCGGATTGAGGAGAAGTGCCTGCTGCTATCAAGAGGATCTCGGGGATGGAGGGATTGCTGAGAGGGAGGGAGGAGAATGATGAGGGTGATTGGGTGTGGATTGAGGAGAAGTGCCTGCTGCTATCAAGAGGATCTCGGGATGGAGGGATTGCTGAGAGGGAGGGAGGAGAATGATGAGGGTGATTGGGTGTGGATTGAGGAGAAGTGCCTGCTGCTATCAAGAGGATCTCGGGGATGGAGGGATTGCTGAGAGGGAGGGAGGAGAATGATGAGGGTGATTGGGTGCGGATTGAGGAGAAGTGCCTGCTGCTATCAAGAGGATCTCGGGGATGGAGGGATTGCTGAGAGGGAGGGAGGAGAATGATGAGGGTGATTGGGTGTGGATTGAGGAGAAGTGCCTGCTGCTATCAAGAGGATCTCGGGGATGGAGGGATTGCTGAGAGGGAGGGAGGAGAATGATGAGGGTGATTGGGTGCGGATTGAGGAGAAGTGCCTGCTGCTATCAAGAGGATCTCGGGGATGGAGGGATTGCTGAGAGGGAGGGAGGAGAATGATGAGGGTGATTGGGTGTGGATTGAGGAGAAGTGCCTGCTGCTATCAAGAGGATCTCGGGGATGGAGGGAGGAGAATGATGAGGGTGATTGGGTGTGGATTGAGGAGAAGTGCCTGCTGCTATCAAGAGGATCTCGGGGATGGAGGGATTGCTGAGAGGGAGGGAGGAGAATGATGAGGGTGATTGGGTGTGGATTGAGGAGAAGTGCCTGCTGCTATCAAGAGGATCTCGGGGATGGAGGGATTGCTGAGAGGGAGGGAGGCGAATGATGAGGGTGATTGGGTGTGGATTGAGGAGAAGTGCCTGCTGCTATCAAGAGGATCTCGGGGATGGAGGGATTGCTGAGAGGGAGGGAGGAGAATGATGAGGGTGATTGGGTGTGGATTGAGGAGAAGTGCCTGCTGCTATCAAGAGGATCTCGGGGATGGAGGGATTGCTGAGAGGGAGGGAGGAGAATGATGAGGGTGATTGGGTGTGGATTGAGGAGAAGTGCCTGCTGCTATCAAGAGGATCTCGGGGATGGAGGGATTGCTGAGAGGGAGGGAGGAGAATGATGAGGGTGATTGGGTGTGGATTGAGGAGAAGTGCCTGCTGCTATCAAGAGGATCTCGGGGATGGAGGGATTGCTGAGAGGGAGGGAGGCGAATGATGAGGGTGATTGGGTGTGGATTGAGGAGAAGTGCCTGCTGCTATCAAGAGGATCTCGGGGATGGAGGGATTGCTGAGAGGGAGGGAGGCGAATGATGAGGGTGATTGGGTGTGGATTGAGGAGAAGTGTCTGCTGCTATCAAGAGGATCTCGGGGATGGAGGGATTGCTGAGAGGGAGGGAGGAGAATGATGAGGGTGATTGGGTGTGGATTGAGGAGAAGTGCCTGCTGCTATCAAGAGGATCTCGGGGATGGAGGGATTGCTGAGAGGGAGGGAGGAGAATGATGAGGGTGATTGGGTGTGGATTGAGGAGAAGTGCCTGCTGCTATCAAGAGGATCTCGGGGATGGAGGGATTGCTGAGAGGGAGGGAGGCGAATGATGAGGGTGATTGGGTGTGGATTGAGGAGAAGTGCCTGCTGCTATCAAGAGGATCTCGGGGATGGAGGGATTGCTGAGAGGGAGGGAGGCGAATGATGAGGGTGATTGGGTGTGGATTGAGGAGAAGTGTCTGCTGCTATCAAGAGGATCTCGGGGATGGAGGGATTGCTGAGAGGGAGGGAGGCGAATGATGAGGGTGATTGGGTGTGGATTGAGGAGAAGTGCCTGCTGCTATCAAGAGGATCTCGGGGATGGAGGGATTGCTGAGAGGGAGGGAGGCGAATGATGAGGGTGATTGGGTGTGGATTGAGGAGAAGTGCCTGCTGCTATCAAGAGGATCTCGGGGATGGAGGGATTGCTGAGAGGGAGGGAGGCGAATGATGAGGGTGATTGGGTGTGGATTGAGGAGAAGTGTCTGCTGCTATCAAGAGGATCTCGGGGATGGAGGGATTGCTGAGAGGGAGGGAGGAGAATGATGAGGGTGATTGGGTGTGGATTGAGGAGAAGTGTCTGCTGCTATCAAGAGGATCTCGGGGATGGAGGAATTGCTGATAGGGAGGGAGGAGAATGATGAGGGTGATTGGGTGTGGATTGAGGAGAAGTGCCTGCTGCTATCAAGAGGATCTCGGGGATGGAGGGATTGCTGAGAGGGAGGGAGGCGAATGATGAGGGTGATTGGGTGTGGATTGAGGAGAAGTGCCTGCTGCTATCAAGAGGATCTCGGGGATGGAGGGATTGCTGAGAGGGAGGGAGGCGAATGATGAGGGTGATTGGGTGTGGATTGAGGAGAAGTGTCTGCTGCTATCAAGAGGATCTCGGGGATGGAGGGATTGCTGAGAGGGAGGGAGGAGAATGATGAGGGTGATTGGGTGTGGATTGAGGAGAAGTGTCTGCTGCTATCAAGAGGATCTCGGGGATGGAGGAATTGCTGATAGGGAGGGAGGAGAATGATGAGGGTGATTGGGTGTGGATTGAGGAGAAGTGCCTGCTGCTATCAAGAGGATCTCGGGGATGGAGGGATTGCTGAGAGGGAGGGAGGAGAATGATGAGGGTGATTGGGTGTGGATTGAGGAGAAGTGCCTGCTGCTATCAAGAGGATCTCGGGGATGGAGGGATTGCTGAGAGGGAGGGAGGAGAATGCACAGTCCTCACCCACTTCATTCCCATCCATCTCATCCTCCCCTCCCACTATCAAGGAGGAAACTGACAAAGGTAACCATCTACCTACTGCTGGTAACGGAACATCGTTTGCACTTCTTGAGTCGCTTATCATATTCCCGTTACTGCACCCTAATTTACTTGGAGTTTCTGAAGAGTGCTATGGGATTGAACATTTTGAGGAGAAGAAAATGATTGTGTTTCAGAGTTCGCTCGGGTCACATTCGACTACGAGGCACAACACGAAGACGAACTGTCGTTGAAGGTGAGTAGGAGGAGAAAGGGACGCACTTATCTTTAATCATATACTTTAGGAATAATAGAAACAAACTAGATACCTCTAATGGCTCTCAATTGGACACTTCTTTACTTCCCTGACCAACCCGAAATAGTTGGGAATTAGAAGCAACTGGTGATTATCTGGAGCATTATTAAACGCATGTTGGCAGTAATTTATAATAATTAGACTATGCTGGTTGAAATTGTCTAATCTCTGATACACTGCACCATCGCTCATTCCCAACTATTTCGGGTTGGTCCCGCGAAGTAAAGAAGTGCCCTCAATTGGATGTAATGGATGGACTTATTAAGGTGGGACAGATTGTGTGGGTGGTGAACAAGAGAACGACTGATTCTGGGTGGTACGAGGGAGAAGTGGATGGAAGGAGAGGACTCTTCCCCGACAACTTCGTCACTCTCGTATGAAACTCCCTCGATTGGTGTCTAGTGTCAGTTAGAGGGAGTGTTGATTGCAGATGAAGTCATCGAATGGGACGGGATCCCTCTCAGTGAGCAGTGGGGGAAGTGGTCATGCACTCCCTCCTCCTACTCTCTCCTCCTCCACTTCCTCACTCACGAATCCCCCTTCTGGAAGAGTGAATGAGAAGCCTCCCGCTTCCCTTCCCGGAGCAGTCTCAGTGATGCCTCTCCCTCCACAGGTCAGTCCCCCTCTAGGAAGAGACAGAAGAGAAGACTCGCAGGTGCCTGCTAAACCCCCGAAGACAGTGGGAGGAGTAGTGAGTGGAGGATCGACTAGTACTTCCATGGGGAATGGAATCCCCGCATGGAAGAGGACGACGACTCCCCCCTTCATTCCCCCTCCATCCACTCCCTCGAACACTCTACCCGGTAAGAGAAGGGCAGGAGAAGGGGAGAGACAGTGGTTACAGTCACGGCGCCTTCCTCGACGAGGGAAGAGGAGAAGGAGAAAGAAGGAGTCAAGCCCGCTCTCTCCTCCTTCAAGGACAAGCAGGCGAATCTACTCGCTGTCAGTCCCTCTCTTCTTCCTCTCACACTAGTGGCCAGTGGTGTAGTGAACTCCTCTTGCTCATTGCAGTCTCTGAACATCTCTTCTCTCAATCCCTCCATTCCTCGTCCCAATGGAGCTATCTCGAAGAGCAGCACCAGGATTGACGAAGGTAGACACTCCTCCAATCCCCCCTTTCATCCCATTTCAGAAGGAGTTGCTTCCGACAATGGAGAATTGAGTAGTAAGGAGACTCCTCTCCTTTCTCATCCCACCAAGAATAGACCGAAGGTGCGAGAAATGGAAGAGAATACAGTATGGAATGGAATGGAACCACTTGCAGGTTCCCTCTGGAGTGCGACGACCCCTTTCTATGTTCCCTCCTCGTACTTCTGATATGACGGTGAGTGATGGAGAGAGAGGGAGTGAATGGTGTCCATTGCAGGGAAGTACTTCGAAGGAATTGATGAGTAGGAGTGAGATGGTAGTGAGTGAGCATGCCGCGCCCATCGGTGAGTAGAGGGAGTGAGAGAATGAGTGAATGAGTGAGTGGATGGCAGGCACTTCCACGAGTCTCTCCCCCTCCGCCCTCCCTGTCTCTCCTCCCCTCAAGGAGAAGGAGAATGCTCCCTCCCTCGGTCAGCACCCCCCCCCCTCCCCTCTCCCCCTCCCATCTCCCCCCTCATTCCATCTCCATCTCATTGCAGTCTCTTCCTCTCGATCATCTGCTGTCACTCCCACTCCCATCTTCTCCTCCAATCACCCTGTGAGTACCAAATACCATATCCATTTTCTAGCGATTTTTCTCTAAAACTGACACGTGCCCCCACTTTTTAAAGATTTTTGATGACCCTATGATTTCTTCCCTGGATGAGTTGGAATGGATAGATTTGATTGGATGGATGTTGCAGAGTGTCTCTCCTCCCCTCGATAGCAACTCTTCCCAATGGGTCTCTCGATCGGAGTACAATCTCCTTCTGGCTAAGGTTTCTCTTCTCGAGGAGAGATTGACACTCCTCGAACGGCATTGATCCCTCCCCTTCACTCCCTCTCGCTACAGTGCCAATCCCCCCTTCACTTAGACCAGACGACGGTTTGTGATACTCCTTGTATATCTGCTTTGCACTCCTTCCTTCTGGCATGGTCACACTTCTGGTCGTCCTTTCATTCTTCACTTTCTTTCTCCTTGTGATTCGCTCTCATACTTGATCGCTTATCTCTCGTGCAGTATCAACTCATGCCAGTGACTATCCCATTCGAGGCTTCTCTCATCTACCGCCTAATGTGTATTATTAACCACTTATATGCTTATTATGATAAACTATTGTTTAACTTGTATCCACATTTCCAATCACATTCTAGAAATTGAATCCCCAAAGTGCTCAGTAGCGCATCCAGCCTGTGAGAACATTTTTTTTCGAATCTAATCCTGCCGTCCTTAAAGTTCAATCGAGTTCGATAATATTCCATTTTGAAAAGAATGTTTGACTAGCTCAGAATGTTTAATGTTACCAGCCGAGGACGAAATCCTGATACCGAGATTGCAAGCTTCCCGCGCGTCGATCAGGCAACGTCAACCTGATCCTTTCTGCCCATCCCCTGGTGCTATTATTGATTCTTTTCTCGCTTTTTGTATATTATTTTACAGCTTGTTCGAGCATCGTCTATCCAATAGTAAATTATCTAATAGTGGGGGGTCAGTTTCGTCTACTGGTAACATTAATAATCATAATCTTTGTTCTACATTTGTCTTTTTTCTATTTCCTGCTGTCGAATTTGGGCATCTGATTGCGATTGCTCGTGATCCTTTCTACTAAATAGAATATTTAATAGATTAAGATTTAAAAACCATTGTTTTCTGCCGATCACGACTTCCCATCATAGTGCACTATACAGTACCAATAATACGGTAAATATCGAGTATCTATCGCGCCTATTTTTTTCTATTTTTTTCCATTATTTTTTTCTTTCGTATTTCTAAATATTTCTAGAATCAATTTAAACAGAATTGTTGCATTCCTTTGATTTTGGCCTTCATCCCTCACGTTTCCCCTTACTTATCTTTCGAGCTTTTTTTCCATTAACCAAGAACTCGACCACCATAAAAATGAAGGGGAGCTCCCGGGAGGGGAGTGACATTATTTGCATATATATTTATATATGAATGTATTATTAATATTATATTTATATGTGAATAGTCTTCAGCAGCTTCTCGCGATGGTATGGTATGGTTTAATCTGGATGTACACGGACAAAGACGAAGGTGAGCTGATCCCTAACATAAGACTAGTAATAAGTATTGTTTTAGTTTTCTTTAAATACGGTGACCGCAAGCAACAGAGGAAAACAAGCAAAGCCGATTCTGAGATTTGTTCCGTCCTTCGACAATGGGAGATTACGGACAATTCGGAAATCATGGTGCGTATCTATAATATCAGCGATCAAGTGGTAGGATAGTAGACTATGTATGGGATCCCATGGGAAATTAACATAATGACTACCGCTCTGTAACGGACGGAGTGTTTACTTTTCTCCCCTGTTTCTATCCCGGCGCGTGTAGAGAGCTTCTTGCCTACGAATGGTCGCCTTACTCTCCTCTCGAGTTCGGCCCGATCTCATACTTGTTGAACTGGCTTGGAAAAAAGTCAATAAGAGGAAATGTTTGATTTCCTTCAATTTCCTAGCTCCCAGCAGAGGTTCCTTGACATTCCTTGAAATTCCTTCCAGCGACATTCCTTGACATTCGCACTACTTGAAATTTGCACACTAATCTCAAATAATTATTCGTCTCCTCTATTTTTTCCAGTCGGAGCACATGAGGAAAATAAACACTCCGTCCGTTATGGCAACGTATGCTCAATTTTGGTGGTAGTCTGAGATGCAAGCATTTGTGTTGCATCTCAGGTTCCTGTAAATCCCCTATCCCCCCAACATACTTGGGCATTAATTGCTGCTGATTTTCTAAATCCGGGACGGTGCCCACTAGTTCAGCGATAAAACCGGTAGGGTATACATAATCTGGTACCCAAAAGTATGATGGTTACCATCCGAAAACCGGAAGGGTATTGCTGCTAGCAGCAATGATGCCCACGTTTGTCCCCCAAAGATCTCAAAAATTGCTGACTGGGCCCTTAAGCTTCCAAAAGAGTGTGCATTGACTTCATATATTCCTGTCATTATAATGTGAGTGTGTTAAGGTGCCTTGCCAAGTCCAGCAGAGCGACGGAGATGTACTCACTGTATATCTACCATGTATGTTTACTCTAATTCTCTCTGTACATTTTTTATTTATTTTGCAGCCGAAATGGTTATTCCGTTTTACAATGAAACAAGTTGTCAGGAAATAGGTACGTTACGTGAATTTTGACCGTATATAATTGTTATCCTAGGATCAGATGACTATAAAGAGGATCTCGAAGAGTCATCTAGAGATTCTCGAAGATACAAAGATGTCGAAGAGGCGCCGTTCTCATCTATCGAAGAGAGAAGAGACAGGGAGATTGTGGAGGAGTCGCCCATGGCATCTATCGACGAGTCTTCTACGCTCAATGAATGGGCAAAGAAAAGAGATGACTTCTTCAATGAGATGAGAACACTGTCGAGTCGATCGTTTCTCCTGCACAAAAACGACTACCCATTCGTAGTGAATGCTTTCGCTGCGCAAGGACTCAGGCAATCGCCTAGCGATTGTGTAAGGACACTGCATTCCTGTTTACAATGATGATGCAGTTCTTGAAGGTCCTTTACTATTCTCGGCGTATTGGTTTATTCCACTTGAAGAAGAACGACATTGTTGGAAGTGAAGGGGGTGTGGATCAATACATCAGGGGCATTGTCGCTTCTTCGGACCGTTTTTCTTATGTGAGTTTTGCCTTTTATATGCTGTCAATGCTCCTATTTTTTGGTTTTTCTCATGGCTGATTCGTTCTTCTCTCGCACAAACGCTAACATTTACTATTCAGTTGCAAGGAATCGTTCAACCGGAATTCGCAAAATCGGTGAAGATTGTGAAGACAAGCGAAATAATCTTCAAGGGCTGCGCACTTCTCGGATACAATGACAACCCTGCTGACACAGACAAAGCAGAGCGATGGATTGGATGGTGAGAGGGAGAGAGAGAGAGAGAATAAGAAGGAGGGAAGGAGTGCAGGAATGACTACACGGGACTGCTCAGCTTCGACTACGCGTGCACTAGACTACTCAAGCAGAAACATCGTGACTTCGACCCACGATGCGCCGTGAGAAGGGGGGGGGAGGGAATCCCCCTGCAACGAGTACCATTCAGTTCGTGATGTTCTCCGCGATTCTGAATCGGAGTGGGAAGTGGAAGGTGAAGGATGTATCGTACAGTCGACAGGAGATCGTCGAGAACGAGTCTCAGATGCCACTCGACATCTGCTTCGTAGACGGCCTCCATATAGCAGATGCAACCAGCACAGTATGACCCCCCCCCCCCCCCGCTCTCCCCCCTCCCCTTGGAAGGGGCAGTTATGGAGTGCAGGAAGTGAAGCTGATCTCGAAGATGATGAGGACTGCTGGAGGGAAAGAGTTCGTCGTGTCGTGCAAACGGGAGCATTTCTACTCATCTGTGACTGACGAGAAAGAACTGTATGGAGTAAGTGACGACCCACTGGCTAATTGAGCAATTATGGCCACTCAGGCTGTGATGATCCCAAGATATGTGGAAGATGGGAAGAAAGTTCACTTCGAGGTAAGCAGAGCAATCTCAAGAAAAGAGAAGTAGCCTACTTCCTAAATTGTGTAGTGTTGCTATAATGATCGCTCAGTCTATCGCTGTTCTTCCCCATCACAAATGGGCCGATCCATCATCTCAATTCAATCGGCTAGCTGCCATCCTTCCCACGTCAGTTCTTTCTCTTACAAAAGCATGCCTCCAAGTACATTGACCACGTCTAGTTTTGATTTATTGGTATTTATAAATGGCTGGACACTCATAGAACCACATGTGATTACTAGGAGGAGAGGGAGGGTAGAGACCGTATTACTCTAATATGGAATAGAAGTGACGAATAATTGGAAGTGTATTCGACTAATTGGAGGATAAGCAGTTTTAAGATGGGAAGAGCATGAACTTCCTGCAGTCCTCGAGACTTCTTACTTCATAAATGTGCCCATGGAGAAAGGATATCTCTAAGCAGGAGGAGAAGTCACAGAGAGTAATCATTGCTTATTTCTCTCATTCAGTAACTAGAGTCTTCTAAATTACAAATAGATGCAGTCTAAATATTGAGAAGTAACCTTTAATATAATAGATACTCGCACCTCGCTCAAAACTTTTTTTGAATATCAGCCTAAGCTGTTCGTGATGTTGAAATGTTATTAGGGTGGACACTTGCAGATAAAGACAATTCACTTTAACATTTACCTAATCGACTATAATTACTATTGGTTATGTCCATGATTATACCATACCTTGGCCAATGAAGAACACTTTTTGTCTCTACTCCCTCTGAATGAGTGGCGTGTCCTTGTCTCCCACCCCTCTTTCCCTGTCTAATTCTCGCGGTTACTGTAGCCGTAAGGAAACGTCAGAGAGGGGAGGCGGAAGTGGGTTGCACTCATTTCTCGACGATGTTCATCTCCGGATGGGTCGTCTTCCTTTTCCTTCCAGTCATCCAATCTCAATTCGAGACTGGTAATAGCTGTTTCCGTAAGGTAGTTCCTTTTCCCCTGTCCCTGCTCCTACTTGGTCTTCCTAGACGGGAGAATCAGTAGAAGCTTCTTCGTGTCTCCATCCCTCTATCGACTCGTTCAATGCCAAATTCTTCCCCCTTCTCCAGAAGTTACTCAAGAGGGATTTCTTCCGATATTTCAAGGTACACTACTTTTGCTATCCGTGAAAGTTGTTTAGTAGTTAGAATGAGCAGCTAAGGATGATAGTTAGACTCTCGTAGCTCGAATATGACTCTTCTCTTTGTAACTGGGAATGAATGCGTGAGTGGTTGAGGTGAACATGGACAAGTCGTGTCCTTTCTGGAGTGACGATCGAGAATGTGCATCGAGAGAGTGCGGAATCGAGAACTGCGACGATATGGTACCATCCGGACTACGCCAACACGTGAGTACTCTAGTCTGTACTCGCACTCGCATGCACAATACCCTTCTCCTCCCTCTCCATTCACTTGCTTCCCCCTTCCCATCCCTCCTTCCTTCTCTTTCCAGTTGTATCGTGTTCGACAGAATGAGACTCGCTGTACAGTTGTTACTCAGAATCAGGTAGATCACGTCACTCCACTCATTCATCCTTGGATGCACTATCTCCTTCTAGCACAGAATGCATTGGGTTGGAGAAGGGTCGTCCGAGTCTATTCAATTACCACTTCTGACACAATTGTTTATATGCTTGCGCTTATCTAACTCCTTTATGAATATATACGAGGTTCTAAGTGATAACGTGAATGGTTGTACAAGGAAGGAGAAAGTACCATGGAGGTACATGATAGATGGACGTTCGTTCCGGTTTGCCATGGTGAAGAGAAGTCAAATAGAGAAAGGACGAATCGTATCCTAGGGGGGGGGGGGGGGGTAGTCCGAAGGGAAGAAAAGGTGCCGATGGGAATAAGATGGAAGGAGCTTGTTGCCTGTCGCAGTCTGTCGCAGTCTCAGTCCGTGGTGTCGAATGGATAGGGAAGAGAGTGGAAGGGAGGAATTGCAGGAAGAGGAAGAGAAGTGCGAAGAGAAGAAGACATTGGGGACTGCAGATAGATCACTCACGGGAGAGGAAGAGGAACAGTTGAAGAGGATCGATGACTACGATCTACAGGAGGAACTCAGATTCTGCGAAGTAGATGGTATGTAGGGAGAGGGGAGGGGAAGGGGAGTCATGGGAGTCATGAGTGTGTGCAGACGAGGACTCATCCGAGGCTCACTATGTCGATCTATCGAAGAACCCCGAGAAATACACTGGATACGCGGGAGATTCGGCAGTGAGAGTGTGGAAGAGCATCTATCAGGAGAACTGCTTCAAGTGAGTCACGAGGGAAGGGGAGAGGTTCGCATCTTGTGCAATTTAATTAATTTTGAAAGCTATAGAAAGAAATGTTGAACTCCCGAAATATTCGATTTTCTTTGTTGTCTCGTGTTCCTGCACAGTTATTGACTTGAAAGTTCGTTTTCTGAGTCCTAATTGGTGGGAAACCATATGTCAACGTTTCTACCTCCAAAGGGAAGCGAAATACCGAAAATTGCGGAAATCCTGATTTTGAATGTTCCTGAAAAGAAAAGGTTCTCCTCGTAAATGTTTCACCCAAGGATTCGGTTCTCCTCAAAGATTTGAGCAGTACTCCTCCTTTGCAGACCCGACATGCGATTCGACAAGGACTTCCTCACGAATCCGAATGATGGTGAGTGAGAACTAAGATTGTAGAGAAGGTGTAGATTAAGTTGGAATGTCGTAACTGCTGTTCCTTCTTATCACTCATATTGAACTAACTCGTTTTCTCTCTCCAGAAGGTGAGAATCTCTAACGGGTAATCAAACAATCAATGGTGGCGGCAAGTCTGAGAATTAACTGCATCAATCGGACAAAAGAATGAATATTCACTCGGTTGTCCACTCTTTTCCTCCTATCCATTCACTCCTCTCGCTACTCGATCTCTTCCCTCTGCTTCCTTCCATTCTTGGTTGCACTCTGATCCTCCGTTCGACTGTCTCACTCGTCCCCCCCTCCCTCCCCCCCTCCCTCCCCCTCTCTCTCCCCCTCTCCATTGCAGGTCTCTGCTACGAGAAGCGAGTCTTCTATCGACTCATCTCTGGTTTTCACTCCGCCATCACGATCTCCATTGCTAGCTACAACTATAAACCTCGTGAGTTTATTGTTTAGAGAGGATGCCCATGACAATGAGATGGGAGGGGTAGCAGTGATGAGTCTCTCTCTCTCTCTCTCTCTCTCTTCAGCCGCCGTGGCTGGATTCGGAAGTGGAGGAAGCTGGTTCAGGAATGTTGAAATGTTCAAGGGGAGATTCGGGACGAAATGGAGTTGGGAAGGACCACAGAGACTGAAGTGAGTAGTCTCCCCCCCCCCCTCTTCCTCCATCCCTCGCTAGATGGGAAGAAGGAGAGTCTCTTCTAGGAACGTCTACTTGGTGTTCCTCCTTGAATTGCGAGCTCTCGTGAAAGCTTCCCCCTATCTGAAAGAAGAAATGTTCTTCACTGGAAATGAAGAGGAAGATTTGAAAACAAGAGGGATGATTAAAGAGTTGATTGAGGTGAGAATGGGTTGAGTGGGGGAGGGAAAGAGGAGAGGAGTGATATTCAGATGGCTTCCACCATGCCCAATTCATTCAATGAGAGTGAAATGTTCACTGGAATCGAAGCGAATGCCAGGGAATTGAGAGAAGAATTCAGAGGGAAGTTCCTGAACATCTCGAGAATCATGGACTGTGTTGGGTGAGTTCCCTCTTGATCCCTCCTCTCCCTCCCTCTAATGCCTATCTCTTGAGATGCGACAAATGTCGACTGTGGGGCAAAGTGCAAGTGCAGGGGATGGGGACGGCACTCAAGATTCTCTTCGCGGACGGAATAGTTAAGGATCGAGAGATGCCCTTCCAACTATCGCGAACTGAGGTTGTAGCCCTCCTCCAGTCAATCGGAAGGTCAGTTTGCATCCGGGAGGAAAAGCGGAACATTATTGATGTATTTATTCCATGTGTAACTAGTGTATTTATATATTTATATTGATATTCGGCACCGTCCGAGTTTGGTAAATGCCGCTCATGGTCGGATTTCTAGATTCAAGCGCGGTTAGATACTGTAAATAGAAATCTCATCCTTTCCCACAGTTTTCCCTTTTTCTATTTTGTTAGTTATCTAGTACTAAATACACATTTCTGTTGTTTGGAAATGTTTTGTTTAGAGTATTTTCGTTTCAATTTGCAAGTGGATAGGCCCACCCGCCTTGGGTGCTCGTTACCCAACAAGGACGACACCCTGATTCCTAGACGCGACGCATTGTGCGCGCGTCGCGTGTATGAGAGAGTATGTAAAAGTGAGAGAGTTTTGGATCAGGCAACTTCACCCTGATCCTTTCCGGCCTTCCCTGGGGCTATTATTTATTTTTTTCGCATTTTTGTATATTCTTTCTCAACTAATTCAGTCATCGGGTATTCAATGGAAGACAAAAAAATAGGAGGTCAATTTCGTCCTTGTTGGGTTTAACAGTGTATGCGATTAGGAAAGTGGTGGATTGGCAGAGCGTCACTAGCATAAACATGTAGCAAGTCCTCATTAGACGAATCGAATGATAAGAATGAATTTTCCTCACTTTCCGTTGCACAGCCCTGGTTCACTTCTAACTATTTATGATTCCGGTTCTCTAAGAGTGGAACAAAGTCTGGCACAGCGCTTCTACGAAAACTTGTGAAAATAGGTTCTCGAGGGTGCTGAACACAGTGGTCAACGTGATTTTGCGTCATTTGGAGCGGTCGAGCCAGGCTGCATGTCGGCTGCATCTTCCTTTCTGTCCATAACTCTATACCCGATTGATGAAATGACATCAAACTTGCACAGTAGTAGAATAAGTTCAGAGTGATTCCAGTGAACTCTTATTTGTATACTAGCATGGCTTGCCCCCGCCTACGGCGGGGGCCCGTACTAGCCGAATTCAAAAACTTAACTCATAAATCTAACCCACGGAATAATATGAGACCCGTGGCTAATTATCGATTGGCATACGGTAGATGACGCAATGCTAATTATTGATTGGTATACGGTAATTCAAAGACCAAAGACCAAAATCATAAATCTGACTCACGGAATATTCGCTGACCCATGGCTAATTATCGATTGGTATACGGTAGTTGACCCAATGGTAATTATTGATTGGTTACGGTAATGGATCGATGCCTTTCTAATATCATCTGACCCTACCCAACCGATTTCGCAATCCGGGCGGACGTGCGGACACAGCGCTTTATATATAGGTATAGATGTTAAGAAATGGCGTAATTTCAGTTCTCGAATATAAATCAAACATTGAAGATTGCATTACGCATTGCACCGTTTCTGCGCCTTGCACTGGCGATCATTTTTCATATCTAGGGTATGATGTTTAAACACTGATCCTTTAAGTTACACTCATTTTTCTGATAAGTTGTCACCCTTTTGCCACACAGCTAGCGCCAAAGTATTCAAAAACAAATATGTTTCACTTTCATTTTCGTCTAAAAAGGAAGTTCTTCTCATTTCGCGCTCCCTGGGGCAAACCGAGCTGTATTAAACCAAACGTCGCCCACAAAATGGAGTGTAACTAAATGAAGCAAAGTTTAAACACCTTACCCTCGATATGAAAAATGATCGCTAGAGTAAGGCTCATCTACCGGTGCAACCTTTATCTTCAATTTTTGCATTCTATTCGAGAACTGAAATTGCATAAATTTTAATTTCTCAAAATATGCAAATTAGAGAGAGTTCCGTGGAATCATTCTGAACTTATTCCACTACTATGAAAATTTGATGTCATTTTATTAATCTTTTGAAGAGCTATGGACAGAAAAGTAGATTGAGCCTACACGCAGCCTGATTCAACCGATGGAGATGACGCAAATTGGAGTTGACCACTGTGTTCAGCACTCTTGAGAACCGATTTTCTCATTTGTTTAAAGAAGAAACGCTGTACCAGGCCCTGTATGATATTATTCAACTCTTAGAGAATCGAGCTCTAATACGTATTTCAACGAGGTTTTTACAGGTTCTCATCTTCTATCCATGAAGTGGATCTCTTCCGATCGGAAATGGGGATCGAGCCCGTTTCCTCGTTGATGTACAATATAGAGGATAAAGGAACGAAGAAGAGAGTAGATTTGTAGCCATGCTCTCTACCATTAATATTAAAATAATCTAGAAGTCTGATTGCTCTGCGAGTGTCTTGAAATATGCAATATTACACTGGGATATCTTGTCTCCTTCTCTCATGGGTACTTAGTTTTCGTAATGTTAAATATTGTGTACATAGTTCATTATCAATTTGTGATAGTCTCGCTTTCAACCATCGATTTAGATATTCCTATCCTGATTTAGCCCTTGCTGTTATTTCCACATCAGGCACTGTGAATAGTTTTACCATTACATTCTGCGAGGCTCTTCGTGTGGGTAATTTCTTCGCTTCACATGCCTTTCTCTCGAGGTTTTCTTTGTCTTTTTATCATTTCGGATTTCGTTATTATCCGAAAGTGAACCATTTCTTCAAATTCGGTGCAATAGAGAAAGATTTAAGGTATACTGTAAAGATTATTTATATTTTTTTCTAGACACAAGATAAAGTGAATCTGTATTTTTGAGTTATGTAACACAACTTCTTCTTCTTTTTCTTCTTCTTTCGTTCGAGAACTGTGCAATCTGCAAATATTAACTATATTATTAGCAATTGCGCTCGCAATACGTATTGTATATACTTCATCTAGAATCAGGCTGAAGTCGCATTATCGTGAAGTAGTAAAAGCTTTTACATGCTCTCACAGCACGATGTTATCACGATGCAAACGAACGTTTAAACGTAATGCGTCAAATCTTGGGATCATGATTTCGTCTTAGTTGAGTTCCAGTTTATAGCGATATAGCCAGTATTGATCTATATAGATAGATCTATACTACAAAAATAAGTAACAGGGTGAGAATAAAATAGGGACCACAGCAACATCAAGACCGTAATAATGCACTTCCGGAAAATACTATCACGAGATGATTTCCGTAAAAAAGTCCCAATCATGCCGTGCCAGGAGCCTAGTAAATTCAAAAAAACTGGAACTGACTATTTCAAGACTACCGTAATTTTTCATCGGCGTGTTTTATAAAATGAGCTGCTGTATTTTTATTTGTGGCGTTTTCATTAGTAACAAGGATCATTCTTGCGATTTAGACCGTAACTAATTGTATACAATAAATAAATAGTGTCAAAACGATACCATTCCTTCGGAAGATCGACCCCCCTTAATGTTTACACTCCCTCTTGTTATTGATAAATTGAGCACTGTTTGGTCAATTTTGTATTGATTTCAGTAAACTGGGCACGCCTAAGAATCTAAAAACACTAAGAAAATATTTTAAAATTTAGTTTGAAATTTTGATGCAAAAACAACGGCTTCCGCGACGCATGAGATACTGTAGCGCAACGCATGAAAATTGTGAGAGTGAACAGTGCAGTGATTCTGCTGGGGGGGACGGCAGCGGGAATTTTTGAGTACGGAATATTGGTTGCCTCCTTCCGACGCTTTCCCTTCAAACTACCGTACTTTTCAAGCCAAATTCTTTCAATATTTTAAAACATTTTTTAAAAATATTTAATGTTATTTTTAAACTATTTTATTAATTGGAATGAATATGAACACATATTGAAAGAACACCAAGCATGGCAAGAATAGAAATATTGAAGAATTGGAGAAGCATGAAGCAATCGAAAATACATGTGTTTTCAGATCTAAGTGTTGAAGCTTCGTTTTCTCAGTATTTGTAGATTATGAAGCACAAAAAATGGTTTTCAACATAAAAATAAATATAAATATCAAATAAAAGAGAATAAGGCCGTCAAAATTGAGCGTTTTACCGTTACGAAAATAAACTTTCAATGTTTCCTCGGAGGACGACATTCGTATATCTGAGATTTTAAAGTATTTATTTCAGGACATCGATGCGCATGTTATACTGCAAAATCAGAAATATACGAATGTCGTCCTCAGAGAAAATGAACATCGAATTGGCAACTACCGTAACCTCTGGTTCTCCGTGTGGCTTCAAGGTTCCTAGAATAATTTCTCTCCGTATTGTTAATTATAACTGATAATTAGTGGTTGCTAGAGTGCTATTCACAAGTAAAAACCATACAGTAAATGGTTTTGCGTGACTTCAATAAAAATCAGCTACTTCAGTTTAGGGACCACCATCTGTAAATTAAAAAGCTTAAAACCGGGAAAAGGTTGCGCAAAGATCGATGTTTCCCCGATCCCGCGAATTCAAATCTCCACACAAAAGTCATTTTTTATTTATATATTGTTTTTTAATTGATGCAGCTCTCCAATTTTCAGTGAATGAGTAGAACTCGCCAGAAGGACGCCACCTGAAAAAAACGAGAAAAATCTACCTCGGCACACCTCTCTAAAATCAGACTGTTAGCGTGACCTCAAAAGGTTTTAATTGGCCAGAAATCGATTCAGGGGATGCAGCTCTACAACTTTTCACATCAGATGTTCTATATACTCGGTAGGAGCATTGGACAAAAATTTAGCCAAATTCACTTCGGCACACCTTGTCAAAACTTACGATGAAGTTTCCGTTTGCTGCATGAATTGAAGGCTTGTTTATTCATATTTCTTATTTTTTGATATTTCTGGTGGTATAAACAAACACGGAGAGTGTAATCAGGTTCTTTATATCGTGATAAATTATCTAACTCAAACTGGAGAAACAAGTTTGACATGGCTACAGTATGCCTCTAGTATTAGTGCTTGATTGCGATTGTCGCAATCGTAGAAATACATCTAAATTGAGAAACTACTGAATAAGAGTATGTGTTTTAGAAATTTCGATTAAGAAAAAAGAAATAAAAATCGTTTGAAATTTTGAACAATTGACTCATTGAACTGATATGACCCAGCGAACCACTGGAGAGCTTGCACTACACCACGATGGGCGGAGCTTAGAGAAATAGGCTCATACTCATTGGAATTGAAATATATTATAATTCTAGTGACGCTATTCTCTTTCCGCACCATCGATAACCCCGTCCCATATAATAACAGAATTTTAGAAAAATTTTGAAATTTTGAGTGGAGGACCCTAACTTCAGTTTGCGATAATTCGGAGTGAAGGGGTGACTTGAGATGCGCTCCACTTGGACTGAAAGCGTCGGCATTTTGACTTATGTTTATTATTGTTTTTTCTCTTTATTTGATCATTATTTTTTAAAACTAAAGTGAAAAGTCGAAATGGGGTAGGCATAGCTTTCAATTGCATACCAATTTGTGAATTGTTTTGCTCGTTCGTTAACACCGTTGCAGTACCTAGAATAAAATTTAAATTAGCGGCTTGCTGGAAAATTTAAATTCCCTGTATTGGTGCGCTGTCCTTTTTACAGTTTTCCTCTGAAATTTCCGGTTATGTATTGTCATCGTTGTTCAAAAATCCGCCGCCGTGTCGTACTTGCAAACAAGCTGAATTATGTTCTATTCCTATGTTTATGTTATTTCAGAACCTATGATTAGACATAAATTCGCGCGATTGTGTTTGGTGATTGCAACCGTGACTTTTTTGAGTTTGTTGCTTTTCAACTATACAGTAACTGTGGAGTTTTCACAATTTAACTATATATGTGTATTTTTGTCGTGTTTTTACAGCTTTTCTTTCCGAATTTCTGGAATATGTCACTTCTAATTAATATTTTTGTATTTTAATTCAGATGGCTCGAAGATACGACAGTCGTACTACCATCTTCAGTCCTGAGGGACGCCTTTACCAGGTAACGAGTGCTGAGAGAAATGAATGTGCGCAATTTAAAGTATTTTGCAGGTGGAGTATGCGATGGAGGCAATCTCGCACGCGGGAACTTGTCTGGGCATCCTCGCTTCCGACGGAATCGTCATTGCTGCTGAGAAGAAGAACGTGCACAAGCTCCTAGATGACACTGTGAGCATCATTCACTCTCATTTCATTTCTATATCATGAATCAACTTTGAGGTACTAGCCGAGAAGATCTATCGTCTCTCTGATAACATTTCATGCACTGTCGCTGGAATCACTGCTGATGCCAACATTCTCATCAATCATCTCAGGTATTTCCCTGAATTTTATCTCTTATTGCATGAATATTTATAATATTGTAGTTGTTGATTAATTACTGAAAGATGAGTATGCCTTGTAGACTGTCGGCTGCTCAATACAAGCTTGCCTACGGGGAGGAGATGCCCGTGGAGCAGCTAGTGCAGGATCTGTGCAATCAGAAGCAGAGATACACCCAAGTAGGAGGTGAGTACTACCACAATCAACATCTTAAGCTTACCTAACATCTTTGCAACATTTAATTTAGCACCAAAAAAGTCTTACACCACGAACACTTGATCATGCAACATTAACTACCGTAGTTATAATTACTGTCTGCGAGAGCAACCAGATACAGTATCGCGGCTTCCGATGATCGACATAGGACTGGAAAAAGTCGGGTCGCCTCAAATTTGAATTCTCGTGCGCACGATTATGACCATGTTATTACCAGTATATGCCCGGTTCAATTTCTTTTTTCTTTTGAATAATATTTATCGATATAGAAAAATCGGCACTTCTGCAGTTGGGGGACCCGAAGCTCCGCCCACTTTCTCCTCTGCGTATCTACCCCTTCAGCTCCCCTTACGCTCTCTGCTTGTCTGGCACTCTAGCTTACTCTGTCTGTCTCGCAAGTCCATTTCAAGCAGGGTGCGCAGAGAGAGCAGTCCTTCCTTATAATAGTTGGCGACCCGTGAAACGGGTCGCCAAGTAAGCAACGTTAGGGGCTCCCCGCGAAGCGGGGAGACCCTAACGTTGCTTACCGCTTAGGCTATAAGCCGGCTTAGGCGACGATGCGCACAGAAAGGTGCGCGATTACAGCTAGAGCACCAGGGAGAGCGTAAGGGTAGAGACGCAGAGGAAAAAGTGGGCGGAGCTTCGGGACCCTCAACTGCAGAAGTCCCGAAAAATCATAGTATTTTTTATGGGTGTTGGGTAACTTGAAAGATATGCCAACTCAGGATATGGTATTCATAACAATTGTTATCAGGCAAACGTCCGTTCGGAGTCTCCCTACTGTACGCAGGCTGGGATAGACATTATGGTTACCAGCTCTACCAGTCGGATCCGTCAGGAAACTACACTGGATGGAAGGCCACCTGTATTGGAAATAACCACTCGGTATGTTATTCGGATCGAGAAAGGACTTTGTAATGTTCGAATTCAAAAAGGCGATTGGCATTTCGATTTTTCTACACAGGCTGCAGTGGCTCTTCTGAAGCAGGAGTACAAGTCTCCTTCTCTTGCTGAGGCCAAGACTCTCGCCATGAAGGTATGCGCACAATATATCTTGTCACGTATATCATTATCGGATGGCATAGATGACTAAAACTGATAGGGAAAAAACGAGAGAGAAAGAATGAAGTAGCTTAGGAAATGGAAAATGCAATGTTTCCTCCATTAAAGGTTCTCTCCAAAACCCTCGACGTGAAGCTCGCTCCTGAAAAAGGTGCGCTATTTGCTGACGATCTCATAAAATGAGTTATGAATTAGCATTGTTTCATCTACATGGATTCACAACTTTAATATTCAAGATTAGGTAGTTCAATAAAGTAATATTGAAATAGATTGATTGTTTAAAAGTATATACAACCCGCTTAAAGTGTGTTTCTTTCAGTGGAGATGTCTATTCTCGTGCACAAAAATGGAAAGACCTTCTTGGAGGAGTTGAGTCACACTGAGGTACCTTCATTTGCAACAATATTTCGGAATAACTGTACTGCCTCTTTTTAAGAGGTCATAGATGAAATGTTTGAGGTGGCTGGTCTGATCAAGGAGCAGGAGGACAGAGAGAAGGAAGCCGAGGCAGCTGCATCCAAGAAATGAATAGATCATTAGTTGGTCGCGTCCTCTCCGAGTCTACTCGCACCATCTATTCCATTATGTATTCTCTTGACTTGATTCAATTAACTTATATATTTTCATTCGCCCCAACGGTGATAAAGATCCTGTGGTGTATTTTCGATCTAAATTCGAGTTACGTTACGTTGGAAACGTCCTACGGTATCTAAAACACGAATGTTAATAAGGATCATTCCTCTCGTCTAGATGGTTTACACGGAGACGGAACTGCTCTTTCTCCGACTGCTCGAAAGGACGAAGAGGTTGAATCGAGGGGTAGTTTGTTTCATCCATGGAATCGTTCCATTTCTAAATTTGAAGGGTGTAGCGAATAACGTGTGGAAAATGTCTTCCGCGTCGACTCTACTCGATAATTTGTATAGCAAGATGACAGAGGAGAAGTGAGCTATATGCGGTGTATTTTCTATCTAAATTCGAGTTTATCGAAAATCTACTGATCAGGCCTCTCGGGGAAATCTAGATATGTCAGGGAATGAAGTGAAAATCGTGATATGCAAATCCATTTCCTACATACATTGAATATGTTTATTCAGGGGAATTGATGAAGATGTGTTGATGCAATACGGGAAGGAAGTGCATCAATTGAAACTAGTCGTCGAGGCCCATCACAAGGTATTCTTACTCTAAGGAAAACAATATGATTATTCTGTAGCGGGGCTCAGAGGACAAAATATCTCTCCTTGATAAAATCCCTCACGGGTTTCCTGATATTCCCCACATTGATACGACATCGATTGGAATAAAGAAAAGTGAGTTAGATGAATTCATCTAGAATTATTTTTATATCGTGGTCAAATTAAGATATGACGAATGAACCGAGGGAATCGATTATTTCGTCTTCTTCTGAACTTCGAGCGAGATCTAGAGCATTTCTACAGGTATTACAGTCATTGATAGATAGATAAATTTATGCATGCTAGAGATTATTGGATTATTTAAAAAAATAAATGGTAAAGGAAAGATGGAGGGTTAGTACAAATATCATCTGACATTTGTATTAAACCTCCCTCTTTCTCGGAATATCTCCATTTCATGGCATCAAGGAAAGCCTTGATGAACTCTGAATATGAAGGAAGCCTTGATTTCTGCAATATAAATATTCGTGAACAGCAAGGCGGTTTTCGCGTAGTCTGTTCACTTTAAACAAGGAACAAAATTCGGATGATTTCTAAAAATGAATCCAAAATGAATCCTTCAAATAAGTGTTATTATAGGCGGATATGCGTAAGCAGTTGTTAGGCGAAGAGAAGAAACACGAAGAAGGTAAGTTGAGTGGGCAACATGAGAGTATGCTTAAAGTTACCCAACAAGGACGGAATTGACCCATTATTTTTTTGTCCTCCATCGAATTTCCGATGGTTGAATTAGTATAGAATGAATATTCAAAAATGCTAAAAATCAATGATAGCATCAAGGGAAAGCCGGAAATAATCAGCGTAATCCCGCGCTATCTCACTTTTGCATACTCTCTCGTGCACGCGACGAGATCAGGGTTTCGTCCTTGTTGGGTAACTTTAACAAAAGGCCTGTCAGCTCGAGAGTTACTCGCCGAGCACTCGAACTCGGCGAGTCGCCTCCCCTCTGAAGAATGACTCTTCACTCGCGAGTGAATTAGTGAATTGACTCGCGAGTTAAATGGATAAATTGATTACATAGGCACTTGCGAGTCATTTTATCAATTTCATTCGCGAGTCATTTCTCATTTTACCTCGCGAGTTTTGAGTTACTCTGCATAAGAAGACTAGTTCGCAGGGATGGCTCAAGAGAGAGAGGATGAAATGGCTAAGGAACTATTGTCACTCACTCAATCTCTCAAGAGGAACATCCAAGTGACTGGAAGTGTGCTCAAGGAAGATAACACGGTCATTCTGCTTGTCACTTCCATATCTTATCCAATACTGTTGAAGCGTCTCTCTCGGATGCAACAGGACGTTGACCGGAATCGTGAGAAGTTGGGAGTGGAAGTGAGACTCCCATCCCTTTTCGATTCATGCTTACGTTTCTTTCTAGAGTCATCGACTGGCTCGTAATGCTTATTCTTGTGGATTCGATTGCATGCTCATATTCATAGTCGTATTCGTATTCTGGTAATTGAATCACTACCGTATGCCTTCCTTGATCAACAATTTTCAGGTCGTTCGTGGCTCTTGTTATTTTCATTCGAGTCTTTCCGAAACCAATCGCGTGATGTCTATCACTGTATTATAGTGTTTATTTATTGTAGCAACAACAATATTATGTACAGATGAGACGAGAATAAATCAAGTCACGGGGAGGAGATTGAAATCATTGGGAAATGAGCAAGTCAAATGTGGATTAGGGTGAATTGAGAACTGGAAAGGGTCTCTCTCTCAGTTGGATTGAAAGAGATGGCGGGATGGAAGTGAAGATTACTCGAGAATACACGAGTGCCAGAATATGGAAGTGGCATCGGAGGATAGACAAGAATAATGAATGAATGACCAAGTATATAAAGATATGGAAGAAGTGAATACACATAGCTTCTGACTCGTTGATAACCAACTTGGAAAGAGGGAGGGATAATCTATGCTTTGGTAAGAACTCTGTTGGTAGGGAGCATTCCGAGTGAGAGATGACAGGCAGTGTCGTCCCCTCGTCGAGAGTGATCAACTGAATGAGAGATGGAGGAGACGAGAGAGAGAGAGAGTACCTTCCCAATGCTGCAGCAACAGCCTCATCTCGAGGAAGTGAGAGTCACACAAGTTGCACACGAACACTTGTCCTGCCAGTTGGACCTTCTCCTCCAGTGTAGATGAGACTCCCATCTGCATCCACCATTCACATCCTACTCACTCATTATACTCTCACCTTCTCCGTTTTTCCCATCAGAATCGCTTGTTTCCTCAAGTGGGCCAGTGGTTTCTTCGTGTGATGATGAAGGATGTGGAAGTCAGTGATCTACAGTACTCCATAACCTCTCTCTCCCTCTCTCTCTCTCTCACCTGCTTGGTACTGGCAGCGTAGTCGCAGATATGGCACACGAAGGGTCCCTTACTCCCATGGAATTCACGATGTCTGATCAGGGCAGCTGCTGTCTCGCATACGAAGTCGCACTTGAGAGACGGGCAAGGGAGCTGAAAGGAGGTCATTCATCCCCTCCCCTTTCCTCCCCCCTCCACTCACCTGCTTCATGCTCTTGGTGGTGGGTGCACTCTTGTACTTCTTCCTAGTCTCTTCTCCATTCGTGGCAGCTCGCTTGATCTGAGTGACAAGTCGCTGCTGAATCAACTGAAAGAGAGAGATTCGAGTGGGAAGGAGAGAGGAGGGGGGGAGAGGAAGAGTACCTGAGCGTGCTCTAGCTTGTGCACATGGAAAGCAGCCTGATCAATAGTACGGAAGTTGCAGGAAGAGCAGTCGAAGGAGGAAACACCAGGAGGAATGGATTCAGTGGAGGGACGGCGACGAATTGAACCACGTCTGGAAAGAGGAGAGAGAGAAGAGAGGGAGGAGAGAGCTCACTTAAGAGGGGCAGTGTCGGAGGGAATGTGCAGAGAGATGTGATGGTGGAGACCCTCTGCTGTAGAGGCAGAGTACGAACACACGTTGCATTCGAAGGGTTGCTTAGGATCTGAGAAGGGAAGAGAGAGGGAGAGAAGGGGGGGGGGAGGGGGGACTCACCTTGGTGCATCTTCTTATGCAGATTGTATATGAGAGGGGAGGGGTCGGAGAAGGGGCACTCGGGACATTGCAGATCACGCGTCCCCTTCGCTGCAAGGGAAGGGAAGAGAATGAGAAGGAGAAGGGGGAATCACTCACATTTATTCATCATCTTCAGCAGTTTCTTCTCCTCATTCGATGGTTTCATCCATTTCTGAGAGCTGATGAGATTGAATGAGATCGCTTTGCCTCCTCTCGATGAACCCATTTGGAGAGAACTACAATGAGACATTATCGAGGGATGCACGAGTGGGTCATCTTACGTCGCATCTTGAATGGGAGAGTGACGAGAGGGAATGGATGGCACTCCATGGCCAGTACTCTCCATGTGATCGTCCAGAGAAGGAGCAGACGTCCCTCTGCAATCAACTCTTCGAGGGGGAGGGGGGGAGGGGGGAGGGGGAGGGGGAGGGGGGAGGGGGAGGGGGGATGGAGAGCGGGGAGGGGGGGCAGTCTCAGATACTCACACGAATGGGCAGAACTCGCAGGGGAAGGTGTCCCTGGCTCGAGAGTGCATCGCCAGATGGGAGGAGAGAAGAGGGGCGAGGGAGGTGGTGAAGGTGCACTCGGTGCAATGGAGGAGAGAAACCCCAGAGGAGGAGGTGAACACGTGGTGTCTGAAGAGAGAGAGAGAGATACAGTAGCCCTCTTCGTCAATCTACAGTACTCCCTTTCTCCCATACCTAGCGTGTCTCCACAGCATGGAGATGGTAGGTGCGGTAAATGGGCAATGGAAAGAGCACTTGTAGCGCCTCTTCGATTCCCCTCCAATTCTCTTGATTCCAATCACTCCTACATTTCGAATTCGCACTGCTTTCTGAGGGGGGAAATGCGATTAGAAGGGAATGGATTGATCTTCTTCTCACCTCAATCAATCTCCATTCTTCTTCGCATCTCTTCTCCACTCCATCATCACCCATCTTCCCATTGTCCTGAGAATGGATCATCTACAGTCTTCTCTTCTCCTCTCTCACCTTCTTCCGTCCTCCTCTTCCCCTCTTCTTCTCTTCCTTCATCTCTACTTGCATCTCTAGAATGGGAGGAGTTCCGACTCCTTCTACCAAGCCCATTTCCTCTCCTTCTCCCATCGACGATTCTGCTCTCTCAAGGGCAGGAGGCGAGTCGTTCTCCACCTCAATCATCCCTTTCTACTCTTCTTCCGTCGACGAGATCTTCTCGTTACTCCTCCGAGGGCTCATTTTGGGTCATACCGCGCTCTCTTCATTCTATACACTCTCTCGCAGCTCGACCACTCTATAGAGTGTGCGAAATGAAGAGACGAAGGCCCGTTTATCGAACTCTAATGGCTACTCCGTGTCATTCTTCCTTCCTCTCCCCTCTTGGACTCACTGTGTATTCGGTAGTGAGAGTAGGAGTGGGAGTGGTGGGAACTCCTCCTCCTCCCTCCATCTCACTTCTATCCACTAGTCTATACGAGTGAGTTCGTTGATGGGACTGTAGCAATTCGTTGTTTCGACATGAGAAAGAGCAGAATTGACACTGAAGAGGAGAGAGGGTAAGATCAATTCTTCCCTCGGCCCCTTACATTGAAGTCTTCTTTTATTTTGTGCTTCGTTTGGTGTCTGTCCAATTTGGATCGAACAGGGGAAGAATAAGGGCACTCCTCGCACTACAATCAAGAATGGTGAGGAGGGGGGAGGGGGGGGGAGGGGAGGACTCACAGCGTACTTCTCCCTGATGAGGACGGGGATCTCATCTGGTCTAGTCTGTAATGATTGCCTCCATCTCTTCCTCTTCCTCTTCTTCTCCTACCTTCACTCCACACAATTCCTCTCCGTACTTCCTCACAGTCTTCGCACTCCATCTCAATTCCCTGTGATTCCTCTCCCTATGAATTCTCTTCGCTCCTTCTCCATTCAATCTCACTCCGCACTCTCCACACAATCGTCGTGCTACAATCTGCAATGACTTCTTGATCCTCCTATCACCCCCCCCCCCCTCTCCCCCTCTCCCTCCCTCTTTACCGTACCTTCTTCTTCCAATGGTTCTGTAGTCGGTGAATGACAGCATGAGTCCTGCTCCTCGATAGATGAGTGCAATTCTTCTCAATACACTTCTCCATTCTGCCCTTCCTCCATCCTCTTCCTCTCATCTTTCCCATTCCCTTCCATCCCATGGTAGATATACTTTGATCTTTCTCCATTCCTTCTCCAGTCTTCGCAGTCTTCATCAGTGACGAGGAAGGGGCAGATCTCAGTTGAAGAAGGGAGGGAGATTGCCCAGTCTGCAGTGCACTCACGCACTCTCCGATCTTATCTCGAGGAATCGAAGCATGGTGAGCTGCCCTGCAATACAAGACTCTCCCCTCCCTTCCCCCTCCCCCCCCCCCCTCTCCCCTCCCCCTTCATAATACTCTTGTCCATTCACTCACTTGAGTACTTTCCCTATGGGAATGAGTGTGGGTGACCCTTCCCTCTCACTCTTCTCCATTATTCCATTCATTCTGGGGGAGATTCCGACGTAGACTGGAGGCCACGGATACTCCCTCACTCCATGGATCTCCACGTGTCTCTTCAGGAATCCAGCTGATTCCGATCTGAAGAAGACTCGCTCTCGCTCTCTCGCTCCCTCCTCCCTCCTCCCTCCTCCTCCCTCCTCCTTCCTCCCTACTCCCTCCTCCTTCCTCCCTACTCCCTCCTCTTCTCTCCTCACTCCTCCCATCAGATCTCACTTGAAGGTGCAGAGAGGACAAAGGAATCCCACAGCTCTCGAATGCCCGTAGTTGTGTCTTTCCAGTCGTTCATTGTCCCTCTATATAAAATACTGTATGATGTACCTCATTTAGTATTCTAGCAGTGAAATGATCTACTGAGTTTTATTATAAATTTTAAAATGTAACAGAAGATATAAATTGAAGACAAACAGTTTTGAATGGGCACACGGTGCAGGTGTACCTCCCGTTGATGGTAGTCTGCACACGAGAAGCATCTGAACGAGATTCCCCTCCCCCTGGCAAGTGGCAAGAGACTCCCCCCCCCCGGCAAGAGTGACTCACTGGCTGATGGTGCACTGTTAGAGACGAGAATGGGCATGGGGGAAGTGTCCTCCTCTTCCTCCTCCATACCAAGAGGAGACCCACCATCTACAATCAACAGTCATCTTCATTTTTCTCATTCTACAGCAACTGTACCTTGAGTTATGGAGATGGAAAGAGGAAGGGCGACTGCATCCACTGAAGAGTAAGAGGAGAGAGTGGGATGAGCGAATGGAGAGGGAGAAGAGGAGGAGGAGATTCCCCCCCTCCCCCATCACTGACGAGAGAGAACACAGAGATGCTCCATGCATTCGAGTATGCGTCTGAAGAAGAAGACCATCGCTACTCCCCCCCCCCTCCCCCCTCCCCCCTCCCCCCCTTCCCCCCCCCCTCCCCCCTTCCCCTCTCTCTACTCACTCGTACGGCATGGAGGGAATTGGAGGAGTAATCACAGTGGAGACAAGTGTGTTTCTTCCCCGAAGAATGGAGAGCCACATGCAGATCGAGGGAGATCATCGAATCGAAGGAAGCGGGGCATTTCCTGATATATCAATCATCTCTTTTTCTACCGTAACCCTGCATTTTTCATCTCCGTGGGACTCACCTGCACTTGTGAGGTTTGTTCCTCTCTCTTGCAGACGAACTCTTCTGCTTCCTCACTCTCTTCTGCAATCCCTCACCTCCACCTTCTCCCCCCTCCCCCCTCTCTCTCTCTCCCTACCTGTACTCGACTGGTCCCATCATTCGTCAGTTCATCCTCGTCCTCATCCTCTCCATCTTCATTCTTCTCCATCCCATTCGACTTTCTCTTCTTCGTTCTCAATTGGGGGGAGAGAAGTGGAGGGCCACTCACTGCAACTCCTCCGTTTCCTCATTCCAACTTCTCACTTGACACTCTTCGTAATCATCTCTCAATCTCATCACCATTCCATTGTCTACCGTACTCTGCAGTCTGGAAAGGGTACCTCTTTCCTCTCTGTTCTCCCTCGGAAGAGGAGACGCCGAATTCGCGTGCTTCTTCGATCTCTCAGGGTGAATTCTGTAGACAATAACATCATTCTCACTATGGTTGGCTACTCGAGGTCACCTTCCAACGTTGCACCCTCTCTCACCCCGGATTTCACAATCAGGCGAGGTATAAGAGTTACAACGTTGCAACCCGGCCTCTATTATCCAATCCAAATTCTCAGATCACTTCTTCCTCCTCACTTACAAATGCATCTTAGTGACATCGAGATGGAATTTGTTCCTTTTGGATCGACGGAGATCTGAAGGGTCGGAGGGAGGAGGGGGAGTCATCCCTTCCTGCAATCCAGAAGAAAATCCACGGAGAAGAAGCAACTGCCAAAGATGAGGAGGACAATAGGGAAGGAGATGGATGCTACTCGAGCAGATGGACACTGCTCCTCCTGCATAACCATCCTACTAATCGATCCCCTCTCATAGCATCCATCCCCCTATGCGAGTCTTCGATGCAAGAACAGAGGGAAGTGAAAATAGAGGTCTGGATGAGTGAGGGATAAAGAGTAGTGAGAGAGAGGAGGACAGGCAGAGTGGGGGGAGGAGGGGAGAGAAGGGAACACCCGTGAGTCTCCTAACCCACACTGATTTTTCTTCCTAAAAATCCGTGAAATCGGCGCTTCTTCCTTACTGCTACTCGAGGGCCAAGAATGATGTGGAATTGGGCAAGGAAAACGAGTTCTCATTCTCCTTTGGAAGGGGGAGAGGAGAACGGAAGAAAGATATGAGGATGGAACAAATTCAGGAGGGAATCACTCAATCCTCTCATCGTCGATGACCAATCTCTCTCTCTCTCTCTCTCTCTCTCTAACCCCCCCCCCCCCCCCCCGCACGCCTTATACCCTCGGGCTACACTCTATCAGTAGTGAATGCATCCTTTTGTATCATTATGCTCAGCCTATTATGGCGTCTTAACCCAAGTGTCAGTTAGTCTGGGCTCATCTACTATTGAATCGCCAACTTACGAGAGATTGGAAAAATAGGGTTCTTTAACAAGGAAAGAGTGAATAAGGAAGATGAAAGATGGAGGTCGCCCTCCACTCATCCATGCCAATTGCACCACAACTGTTGATTCTTAATCACTTCGGTACCCACATGCTTCCTACTGATTTCATGCGGATGAGAGGGGGAAGGGGGAATGAGGGGAGGAGGGGAGGAGGGGCTGATACATGATAAGTCGAGAGGAACGGAAATATGTACAGAGTGAGAGGTTAATAAGAACTGTTCCAATAAGTGAATGCCATCCAATGGAATAATCTACTCGGAGGAGTATGGTATTCGTGGACGGGGGAAGGGGGGGGGGGGGTGCCTATGGTAGGGTTGGCCTCCCTCTTCTCACTCTCCCCGCCTCTCCCCCCTCCCCCCGCCCATTCTCCAATCGATGGATTCCCAATCGTGAGTAGAGATAGGAGGGGACGAGGCAATGAGAGAGAGGGGGGAAGAAAAGGGAGAGAAATAGGTAGAGGGAAGAGTATCAAAATGATCATCTACTATGACTGTAGATAGACAACAGGAGACAGGCATTAGATGAGAGGGGAGAAAGGAGAAGGGTCCGAAGGGATGAGAGAATGAAGGAACATTCGACAAGAGCTACGAACCACCACTATTTCTCCTGCTACTCCAACAATGAGAATCAAAAAAGTAAATACATTGCTTAATCTGAATTAATATTTGAATAACAATTCAAACTCACATTCAGAGTGGATTTGAGAAGAAGGTATATGAGATATCTAGAAAGCCCTAGTGCGAAGATGATAGGTAAAATGATGAGGAACATTTTTTAATGGAATGGAGTAAATATTATAATTTTAAATCTCGGAAGGAAAACATTGGAAGTAGCGATTTGCAAGTTTTCTAGACACATTGTTGCACCAAGATCAGAAAAGCACTAAATGATAGAAAATTAAATGGAAGTAGTTCAAAATGTTAGAAGGACCTAAAAAGAGATTCAATAAATAGATGACTATTAGAGATGAAAGAGAAGCTAGGGGGGGATCGAAGAAGTGATGGAACGGAAATGGGAGAGTCGGAATAAAGTGAGATAATAGACATCAATGTATGAATTCATTCATGAATCTTCTGTGAAGGGGGTTACAATTCCAAGTACTAACTCATCAATTTCCAAACAATAGTACCAGCAAATTTTATACAAAACACATCTGCCAAGACTCAATATGACTGGTACAAATAATAATGTTTAAGTGGGAACAGTTAAAAGAACGCCAAAGGGCATTTGATAACAATAGAGACAGAGTGGCGAACCTGGATTCTGTGCATACTCTACTCCAAGATAATGAAAGAACGAGACTATAGGCCCCATCCCCCCTGTCTATCCCCTAACTATTAAGGGGAACAGAAGGAGGGGGGGGGGATGAGGAGTGGATCATCCCTCAAGTCACTAGTATCCCAAGATCTTTAATAACTTATTAATTTTAGTTGGATAATGATCGATCATTGCGAACTTAAAAGTGGGGGGGGGGGGGGGTATCTAAAATTGACAAAATGGGGAAAAGTTTGTGCATGGAAGAAATATAGAGAAATAGATAGAAAGATAAATATGTTAGTGTGATGAAATTTGATATAATACTGAGAGTATATGACTACTGTAAGTTGATGGTTCTAGTAGGTAGACTGTAGTTGATAGAGGTCATCTATGAAGGATTCAAAGGTGGGGAGAGAGGAGGGAGGGGAGGAGAAGGGGGGTAGGAGGAGTGTATGTATTGATCGCGGAGAGAATGAGTAGAGTGAAGAGAATGCTAGACATCTCGACTATTGGGGAGGGAATGTAAGGGAGTCTACATGGTGAACTGTGCACGAAGAAAAGTAAATCAGTCTAATATGGCATAATGATAGGAAGCGATGATAGGAGTTGGAGGAGACAAGAGAGTATGCAAGAGATTAGAGGATGAAATAGAGAAGAAAGAGAAAGGAGTCGAGGGAAGAGCATACTCCAATGGATCACATCGCACTCTACAATTATTCCTACTGTGTTTTTTTCAATCGATTGAACATTATCAATATGTATAAACTAAATCGATTATTCTGATCAATGACAGGGGACAATCAATTCTCATCACGCACACTTCTACGCTCTTCTTCTCTCAGCAACAACCCAGCAAGATGATGAATCGGGGAAGAGGGGGGAAAGCAAGGCCTGTACGGGAGGGGCACAGCTTACCATACAAATCTAAAGCAATGACCACATATAGAAGAGATTAGCCATTCCTATATGTATATCTCCTCTCTCGAGCTCTCATATCGCCTCTACAAGTAATGTCATCTTCGCCCTCCTTACCCTCAAGTTATGATGGCCATTTTATATATTTTTTAAATGGATATGAATGGAAACACAGAAAGAAAGAATGAGAAAAAATAAATCAGCACATTCAGGTAATATAATCACAGCCATAAGGTGTACCATCAAATGGTCTCTTTCAATTCTAGCAATGAGATGTTGATTCTAACAAGATTGTATGAAAGAGCCTATTATTGGGAGGAGAGATTCGAATGACCTAGAGAGACGAGAGAAGGAGCGATTGGGGGGAGAGGAACCAAGTCATCCTGTCATCTTACTTACCACCAATGCAGTTACTGTAGCCCCGTGGGTGGGGGGGGGGGGGGGGAATAACAGAGATAGATAGATAGTTGAGTCAGTTTTTCGCAGCCAGAAAAAAGCAACGGTGCAGTTTTCAAGGTTCCGTGTTGGGGAGAAAGTGATTCACATGTAGCATCGGAAAAAAATATTTAGAATGTATCTTCATAACAATTACGTGCGCACAGACAACAGGATGAGACTGGCAGTTCTCTCAAGAATACTTTATCAAATCAGAGTGTAAATACTACAAGGACTTCGGCTGCTTCTCAGTTCTCGATGGGGGCAGCAAGGGCAATTACCCCACAAGCGACTCTGGCTCCCGCATTTCCAGTCTTGAGAGACTCTTCCCTCTTTTCTTCCTGGCCCTTGCCAAGATCGTCAATTCCTAAAAGAATTGCTTAACAATACAACGAGCAACGAGTGAACCTGCATGAACAACCATCGATCTGCCAATCACCGAATGAATACCATGAATCTGCAAACTCCCTTTTCATCTTCCTTCTCCTAATAACTAATATACCTTCACCAGGTTGTCAGTCATCGTAAACGAAGCAACTCCATTCTCCGAAGCGGTCACATTTCCCAAATCTCCAACGTGACGAACCTCCTCCTTTACATATTAAATTATTAGTCAGAGAGGAATTTTAGCATACCTGGGGACCGCCGTGGACCTTGCCGAACGGGTTAAAGTGAGGTCCTTAAAATAATAAAATTCCCCTAACCCTTGGTTAGTATAGCAATGTAATAGCCTAACAGGCCGTTGACACAGTTGACACAAGTCAGCTAGGATCTCTTTGAAGAAGAATATAATGACCAGCTGAGATGCATCCATTGGTGGAGTCACCGTACTGGTGGATGTGGAAGCCGTGAAGACCCGGAGAGAGGCCAGCGATTTCTCCCTCAATCATACAATTAAATGCACCCAAGGATGAATAGAAGAAATGGGGAACGGCATGAAAGGTGTAACAAACCTTAATCTCGCAGGGATCATTCTCAGTCTTCTGATAGAGATGGATAACTCCATTTACTCCCTCTCCCTTCACAACAGCCACTGCGTGATTGGACATCGAAGTGGGCTACAGGTCAACTAATTGAAATTAGGGTTTCCATTTTCAGGGGGCGCCTAGGCCGCCTGAAGCTCATTATCCCCGCTCACAACGCAATGAATAAAGCCTAATTGACCTGAACGAGAGAGAATGGAATTGATTAATAGGCGGCCTAGGCGCCTGATCCCATAATTTCTCGCAAAATAGTGGTATTCTCGGTCATTCGACTCAATTTGTGCGAATGAGACAAATAGCACAGAATTACCTGATCAGGTATCAAAGGAAATTACCTGATCAGGTAATTCCGCCCGATTATTTTTACCTGAACAGGTCAAATTACCTGAAAATTGAAACCCTAATTGAAATCAAAGAAATATATTTTAAACCAACATTCAAAATAAGAAATAGAACGGAGGCACGGCCCCCGGAGCACCGACATAAGGAAAAATAAAACGTCCGCAAGCATCAAGGAAAGGGAGCGCGCGTTCGAATAATGTACAGTCAGTATTGCCTGATTTATCACGAATGTTGCCTGATCGTCACTAATGTTGAATGTTTATCGTAGCGATGTCCCTTAAATTTCCCCAACCAAACTGCAAACTCAGTTTACGATCAACAAAACCCTGAATTTCAGGCATTTTTCCTATGTTTAGCGGTAATTCTGCAGCATATTTTTATACAACTCAAGCAATTTGATGAACAGCCCCTGGACGTTTTCCCTTTCCTTATGTCGATGCTCCGGGGGCCGTGCGGAGGCATAATCTGTTTGCTAACTTCCTATAAAAATCCCCCTCCTTGATCTACAGGGAAGAGGGTTAGGTCTCACAACGATTACCCCTGACTTCCACGAAACGAGCGGCAAAAAAGTATGTTTGAACACGAAAGATGGAGTTTTCAATGTCTAGTGACCAGTGACCATGCTGCCGATTATAATGTTACAGCGCTCGGGCGTTTTATACTTCGCCGATGCTCCGTTGACGTTGTTAGGGAATGAATTTCACCAGATTGATCTACCACTCCCTTACATGAGCATTCCTTTTCATCATATGAATCCAAGAAACCACGAGCCAGAACACAAAAGCGGAATCAAACCTTGAAGTAAGATTGGATAGTTTGAATGAACGTGAAGTTGAACATTTCAGTGCGAGTGCAACCTACAGTGCCACATACTAACCGAAGAGAACAATATGGATATGGAGTAAGAGATATTTAACCGTCGAGAACAGCTTCCTTACGACCCATTGTGAATTCAAACAACAAATTTATCAACAACAACAGTTCGAAAAACAAGATAAAGGCAGAAAATGGTTAATCAAATGTGATTTTCTTCCCGGAAGGTCCTGCTTTCATCATTTCCTTCTGTCTCTGCTTCGCAATCCACGATGGATGCACTTCTTCCCCGCTGTCGAATGACCAACCACTCGACTCACTCCAACTATCTCTCATAGTCTATTCATCGTCTAATTGTAAGATACCTCTTTTCTCTCTCTGTCCACCCCTCATCTCCCCTCGTCCTCTTCCTCCTCCTCTATCCATTCCTCTCTTCATACCCCTCCTTGCATCACTCATTCCTCGTGCCTGCAATACAAAAAGTATTTTGAAAAGTGGAGAAGAACATAAGACTCACTTTGCCTTCATTTCCTTTGCCTCTTCCCCACATTGCCGATCTCGGAGCTTCTCTCGCCCCTCTCATGCCTCTCCCTCTAATCATCACTCTGCCCTTATCCTCCTCCTCTTCTTCGACATCCTTCATCTCACTTGTGATCACATTACGGCTTGTTCCATCTAAACATACGAGAAAGATCTACAGATCAATTTAAGAAATACATGTTTCAAAGTAGAATAAATATACCAGAATTGAGGAAGAAAGCGGAGAGTCCATCATCCTTATCATCCCCATCATCTCCTCCTTCATCTTCACTCTCTTCACTTTCCGAACTATCAACGCCTTCCATTTCCACCTATATGGATCTATATTCCTACGAAGAAGCCCGAATTAAAGCCCGTTATCAAATGAGCACCACAATAATAGGAAGTAATTTGTAAAAATCAAGGAATTCTAACATAGAGATATCAGATCACATTTAAATAGTATTTTTTGGTGTAGATCAATGAGGAAACGATTTTCCCTAGCTATTATCTATTCGAAAAATCAAAATGAAGGAGGACCTTCTAAAAATAAAAGTTTTATGATTGTGAAAAGAGTGTGAATGATAGACATATTCGTGTCGAAACACACGCATCCTTCAGATGCACTAATTGTCTCTCGTGCCATAATAAATTGGCCTTATGCCCTATGTTGTTGCATAATAAATTAAATGGTTCTTACATCCGTTTCACTTTCCTCCTCTTCATCGCTCTCCCCTCCTTGTAGATTTATCTTCTTCACCACCGCCTCAATTAATAGTAAAAAGGAAGTCCCCCCTAGTAAGTGCCGATCCGTCCATTTCAATTAGCTTATTTATAAACATATAATGCATAGCCTACTTGTTTACTGATTGGGCCATTCACAATCTCGACTGGCTTCACTGCAACTGGAGCTCCAGGAATACTTTCTTCTGTTTTGTTCTTATCTATTATCTTCTTGCTCTTTTCCTTCTAGAATAGGCTTTCTAATAGATCAAGTGGAATCAACTCATACCTTGCTCTTCTCACTCTGCTTACTCTTCTCCGATGCATTCTTAATAACAGAATTCTCATGTTCCTTCCTCATGGTGAAAGAAGAATTCTACGAGACCTTTTTAGTTTCCATGCCTATATATGAGTGCTCTCACCGGATTCGTAGCTTCGTCTTCCTTCCCACCAATTTCCAACTCAACCTGAACTTTCAATTGTGAATCAGTAATAGACTGGAAGGGCACATCGATGGTCTCTCCGGACTTCCACTGCTTCTTCAGCTTGTCCCCAACTTTCTCTCTCTTCTGGCCTCAAATATTATGAGTAGATATGTACTCAATTCATATTCATTCAAACCTCTGCAATAATGAATAGTCTCTCACCTTTGTATTGCAGGCCAAGCCTCTGAAGCATGAAAGCGCAGCTGGCATCGCAGTCAGGATAACCAAGTCTCAACAAAAATCATGAAATGACCGTAAATCCAACTTATTATAGGTGGAAATTTACCTAAATGCTTTCACATTTGCATCAACAGAAGGAGTCGTCGCCAATTTGAAAGAGCTCGTTCAGACGAACTTAAATTAGGCTGCAAATATTTCTTCTTTTTTTCCGCAAATTTTTTTATTTTCTACGTTATATACAGTATAAGAGGAGTGAGAGGTGCCGAATGGTCCAGAAAGCAAATTCAGCTTTCTCCATAATAAATTTGAAAAAATCTCATTCTTTAATGAGAACAACATTTAATGTCCTCTAATAAAGAATAAGTTTTTTTTCTAATACCTTATGGCGGAAACTGAAAAAAAAAGAAATTGACCTTATTGAGAAGTTTCTCCAGAGAATCCTTGTTCACCAGAGCAAACTTGGATACGTCATCTTTGTCGATGATCTATAATTCGCATATACAATACGAATTGATAATATATGAGGCCGTTTGCCTAAGAATATAGAAAATCTAATTTCGACACACGCACAAATCGTATTTCTCTGTATTTTCATGTTTTGGGGTAATCGAAGGTGCTGAAAACGATAGGCATACTCATTTTGCTCCTGCGGCCTTCGTTGGCTCCAGACGGCGTCATGTTGAAATCACGTTTTTACAAATATCTGGCCTCTCGACGATGCTAATTTCACGCGACTAAGGTTTCCGGGGTTGACGACGATCACGCCAAACTTTTTTTCATTTTCCATGAATTATTAAAATTATTTTTAAAAAATCAACTTTTGCATTGCCAAAAGTTAGATTAGAGACATACAGTCGCGCCAGAAAATGAGTAGACGATTTTTATTTTTGATATAACTTTTGTTGTAGCTGATTTCGCAATTTGGATGTTGAGGTACTATATACCAAATCCATCGAGGAATACGATGCGTGCATTGCGTCATCAATTGCATCATCGTTTGATTGTGTAGTGACGCAATCGAACAACACTTTTTAAAACATCCATTATTCTTACATAGATTTTTTCATGCTCGCCGCACTTTCCGAGGTTGGAGATGTGACCGAGGCCTACCCAGAAAAAAAAGTAGAAGTTGCTGCGGAGTCGCACATTTGCTGCAGCCTTGCTGCAAAAACAGGGTCGCAAATTCATAACTCAGGTTCTAGGCAAGCTAGAGACCTGTTCAAACCGTCAAAATGATCGGTATCGTGAGTAAAGTTCATCCTGATAATATGAAAACAAAATCTCCTAATTTGCCCTCAGGGCATGAAAAAATCACTCTTTTGCATGACAATTTTTTGGACATTCATAACTTTTCGGAAAATGTATTTAAAAATATACTTTTTGCTTAGGCATGTTCAAGATGTATTAAAGATACGATTCCCAACTTTTTAGAGTGATTGGATACCTTTCCTGTGCGCGGCGTTCGTTTTTCTGAGGTATACTGGTGTCGAGAAACACCCTGTTTACCCCTATGAGCGAGAGAGTACAGGCGTAAACAATGTGTTTCCCGGCCCTTGTATACCTCAGAAAAACGAACGCCGCGTGCAGGAAAGGAATCCAATCGCTCTAAAAAGTTGGGAATCATATCTTTAATACCTTGTGAACATGTCTAAGCAAAAACCAGATTTTTAAATACATTTTCCGAAAAGTTATGAATGTCCGAAAAGTGGTCATGTAAAAAAGTTATTTTTTCATGCCCTAAGGGCAAATTAAGAGATTTTGTTTTCATATTCGCAGGGTGAACGTTACTCAAGACGCCGATCATTTTGACGTTTTGAACAGGTCTCTAGCTTGCCTAGAAGCTAAGTTATGAATTTGCGACCCTGTTTTTGCAGCAAGTCTGCAGCAAAGCTGCGAACCCGCAGCAACTTCTAAATTTTTTTCTGGGTAGGCCTCGAGCATATCTCCAACCACATAATGTTTGGCGAGTATGAAAAAATCTATGTAAGAATAAAGGATGTTGGAAAAAGTGTTGTTCGATTGCGTCATCACTACGCAATCAGCGGGGATGCAATTGATGACGCAATGCACGCATCGTATTCCTCGATGGATTTGGTATATAGTACCACAACATCCAAATTGCGAAATCAGCTACAACAAAAGTTATATCAAAAATAAAAATCGTTTACTCACTTTCTGGCGCGACTGTACATCAATAGAACCGGCTTTGCCTTTAAAGAAGGAGTGTCAGCAAAGTTGAACTTTTGACGCTGTCATAACCATGGCCTAGATTTTCATAACCATGAGAGATTCTGAAAATCTTCAAAATCATATCTTTATTTTGAACCGAGATAGGCAGAGTGCCATGGGCGCTGGCAGTCCTTGATAGGGCAGGGACGTGCGGGAATTCAAATATCTCGAAGAATTGTCAAAAATCTTTGGGTGGGAGTCGAACCCGCAACCTCCCGATCACATTGCAGCTGCCCTACCACCGAGCTATTGGAACGATGGTTCCTACTCTCTTAGCTCGCGCTATGATCTTTGGAGTGTTGGCTAGGTCATTGCTATGACAGCGTCAAAAGTTCAACTTTGCTGACACTCCTTCTTTAGAGGGTCCTTTATTGCTCAAAAAAGTGCGGTCATTTCTATGCTTAAAGTTACCCAACATGGACGAAATTGACCCCTTGTTTTTTTTGTCTTCTATTGAATAGCCGATGGTTGAATTACTGCATAAAGAAATATCGTAACGTCTGTCTGTCCGTCTGTCCCTTTGTTTGCCTGTCTGTCACACTTTTTCTTCAAATCGCTCTAATTCGCTTCAAACTCATCCTATGTGCCTAAGACAAAAAATACTGAAAAAAATCTCTTATCGACCTATCTCACTTACCTGTTCGTCGTCCAAAGTTATGGAGAGAATCGTAGGTGAGACTCTCTGGAATTACCTTTCCGAGCACAATCTCATCTCCCCTTACCAACATGGTTTCCGCCCGCGTAGATCATGTACATCTGCACTTCTTAACTCATTCTCTCAATGGCCCTCTGCACTTAACGATGGCCACTACATTTCTGTTGCGTTTATCGATTTCTCTCGCGCCTTTGACTCTATCCCAATCGACTTACTCATTCACAAATGTTCACTTCTAGCCATTTGTGGTTCCCTCCTGTCCTGGATTCGCTCTTTCTTATTCGGTAGATCACAATCCGTCTCCATCAATGCCTCTTCCTCTCCTTCTTTCCCTGCCCTCTCAGGAGTTCCCCAAGGCTCTGTTTTAGGACCCCTTCTTTTCTCCCTGTACATCAGTGACCTGCCCCCCTTACTTCCTCTTAACGTACACTGTATTCTTTACGCAGATGATGTTAAACTCTGGTCTTACTCTGACCCTGCCTCTCTCCAATCCTATCTTGAGATTCTATATGAGTGGTCATCTGACTGGGGCCTTACCATATCCCTCACTAAGACCGAAACAATGCTAATTGGAAGGTCACATCCCCCCTCTATCTTCACTCTTAATGGCACTTCTCTCCCTACCGTATCCCAGTTCACCGATCTAGAAGTCACATGCTCTAATAAACTGAGATCTAGTAAGTAAAAGGCTCGTGAGGCCTCGCGGAATTCGAAAAAGTTGGGATGGGGCCCCATCCCAACTTTTGCGAATAACCCTCGGCCTCACGAGCCTTTCACAACGCTCACGCTGCGGGGCGTGAGAGCAGGTTAAAATTGTGTGGTAGGTGAGGCGCTCAGATCGTGCATTTGCGTTTGCTGCGATTTGGTAAAATTCACCGCCAAGGGAATGCCAACGGTCAAGGTCCGAACTCTACGGACGTGTTTGAGCCGAGTTACAGCGATTTAAACAAAAAGATCAAATATCAAACCAAATTTTAAAAGCGCTCGTCGTGGGGATATCAACGGTCAAGGAGTTAGCCTTCTAAGATGATTTTGAGCCGAGTTAGAGCCATTTGAAGAAAAAGATCAAATATCAAGTTTCAAATTTTAAAAGTGCATCGTGGGGATGCAAACGGTCAAGGTCTTAGCGGTCTAGGATGATTTTATAGAACACGATAACGTATTTATCGGTGAATTCACAACCCTTCGTTTAGAAAGGTAACACATAGCTGTTGTAAAATCTGCCCAACTCGCTCTCACCCCCGCAGCGTAAGCGTTGTAAAAGGCCTCACGAGCATTTTACAACGTTTTAAGCAGGCTCTCACCAGTCGCGTCCATTTGTTACCCTTAAAACACAACCCCGCGTACAACGTAGCGACCGAAGGTCACTAGTAGAGAAAGAATATACAAAAATGCGAAAAATCAATAATAGACGAAGGCTGGAAAGGATCAGGGTGAAGCTGCCTGATCCAATATTCTCTCATCCACGCGACGCGCGGCGTCGCGTCTTGGGATTAGGGTCTCTCCTTGTTGGGTAACTTTAATGGCACGGTTTACAGCCCTTATTTACGGTTCTGTATTTCAAGGCTATAAATGTCGTGATGTGATTGGTTCACAAACATGGCACGTTCACGCGAATCAATTACTTTGAAAGAAACGGTATAAAAGCTACAGACTCTCAAGCAAGATTTTCAAAATATTACAGTACCGCATGGCACCATCATGGGCTGTGCAAATTAATTTTTCAGTACACCTCCCTTCACAGGGGTGGCGTTTTTTAAAACTATTATGTCGATGAAAAAATGCCGTGAGAGAGCGGGGAGGAAGTCGTGGGGGGAGACGAGAGGATGCATCGTATTTCGCGAATCTGGGAATCTCACTATTTCACTTAAATCTTTCGAACCGGTGAACGAAATTGTCTGTAAACATAGGTTCTGAATCCTCTTCGCAAACCGGTTCTATTGATGTGTCTCATAACTTTTGGCAAATCAAGAGTTGATTTGTAAAAAATAATTTTAATAATTCATGGAAAATGACATAGATAGGTGTGATCATCATCAACTTCTACTCCGGAAACCTTAGTCGCGGGAAATTAGCATCGTCGAGAGGTCAGATATTTGTAAAAACGTAATTTCAAAGTGACGCCGTCTGGAGCCAACGAAGGCTCCAGGGGCAAAATGAGTATACCTATCGTTTTTGGCACCTACTATTACCCCGAAATACGAAGTTAGAGAATTGCGATTTTGGATCTGCGCCGACGCTTTTTTTTTCTTAAGTAAACGGCTTCATATACGTTGCTTCTACCTGCATAGCAACAATATCTTGCTTCAACTTTTCCATTTGCTTCTTCATTTTTTCGCTTTGATTTTTCTCGGTTATGATTTGCATTTTCTGAACGACCAATGGGTATGCATATACAAGGAAAACCAAACCTTGATCTGGTGATTCATCTTCTGAATCAATTTTTGCTAAAATAGAAATTCTTAATGATGACGTAGTAATCACACCATACCTTAGCTGACTTCACTAGCCTCCTCATCGCAGTAATCTGATGTTTTCCAAAATTAAGACCCGTGTTTTGTATTTTCTCGCCTGATTGTTCAACACGGAGGGCGTGAAAGCTTCGTTTACGTTTTTGGTCGTTGCGTCGTCCATTTTTTTTTCCGAAAGATTCTTCTTCGCCCTTAAAAGTATATAAAATTGTGAGAAGAATATCACGCCTCTCATGACAGAATCGAGCTGACCCAGGGAATGGAGCCAAAATCGCCAAAATTGAATACTTCATTTAGGAGCTCCATACATAGGGTACCTCCCACTTTGAGAGGTTTTATCTCTGTTACGGTGAAATACTATTTCATTACCATTGACATGCAAATGAACTACGCTACATTAAAGGCTTAGGCAAATATGCAGCTAAAATGTTGGGAGAAGGTAGCAATCGTCAAGGGCTATCTAACAAGTACCTTGCGCCAAAATAGACGATATGTGTGACTTTCGATTAGCCCCGGCGCGAAGCGCCGGGGCAATTTTGGCCGGGAAACGAGGTATTCCCACAGTCGGAAAGGTTCCTGAGAGGGTAGGGTATCGACATGTGTTCAAACTCAAATCCAAGTATCCATCTTTTGGGGATCTTAATCGGGAACATAAGGGATGCTAAATCCGAAATTTCCAGTCTCTATCACAACCGGAAGTGCCTCAGGCTGACTCCGATTTTTGTCGGTTTCGTGGCGTTCCGGATTTGCTATAGCTCATTCGAGACGTGCTATAGCTCATTCGATAGAGCGTACACGGTTGCCCGCCTAGAGACTTTTTAGAATTCTGAAATTCCTTCTGGAAAGGTGCGAAAATGGCCTCCAAAGTTCGAAATTTTGCCCCCTCTGGCAGTCCAGCCACATTTTTGGCTATCCAAGCTCTCAATGGAAAATCCAAGTTCCTACCGTCCTACTGTGGACTAATATTGACACGGCGAATCCAATGAGCTTAATTTCGAAAATATTGGTTTCCATCTGTAGGTGCTGACGCCTTTCAAACATTTTCCCGCGCGAATTTATCCCTCTGCTTCCTCTTCCTCTCTCCCGCCCCCGCGCCCCCCTCTCAGGTCAGGTCACAGGTCGTAAACGAGCCGAGTCGTCTCACGTTGTCAACAACCTTCGGAAACGATATACAAAGTTGAAACTAGGACAAAACAAGTTCCATAATCGGAATCAGCATGTCAAATTACCCATGGCTGTATGGTTTGTTGGGGTCGAACGGACACTTTCAGTTTTGTACTCTCTGGGAGAGGAGAGGGAGGAAGAGGGAGTTGAAAGCTTCCTACATGAGTTACTTTACCCTAGCCCACAGGTAAAATATCTAATGTAGCGATATAACCATTCTAGAAGATACCGACAACAACCACCTCTTGAAGACGGCAAAACAAATCAATCGCTCCGCGCCAATAAAAGTCCCGAGATTCACCTTCCGTGGGAAGGTAGCGTATCCTGGCTTTGCAAGCAAAGTCAACAGCTGTGTGAATTTTGGCAAATATCAACTCAATGAAAGGAATGAGATCCTGCTATTCAAAATAATCAGTTCAATAAAAGTCCCGGGATCAACAGCCAAAATTCGCGCTATTTTGAACAATTTGGCAATTCACACTTTCCCAGATCTGGAAACTTCAACACTCAAGAAATAGAGCGCGAATTGTGGCTGTTGATCCCGGGACTTTTATTGAACTGATTATTTTGAATAGCAGGATCTCATTCCTTTCATTGAGTTGATATTTGCCAAAATTCACTCAGCTGTTGACTTTGCTTGCAAAGCCAGGATACGCCACCTTCCCACGGAAGGTGGATGATTTTTCGTTTCCGAATCATTTGAAATGATTTTTCAACATGAATTGTAGGATCATTCTCGCCCCATCGCTCCGATCAGAGCGGTGTAAGATGAAATGAGATGATTGATCCCGTGGAACCATAGTTTCAAATGATCCGGAAACAAAAAATGGAAGAAAGTCACGTATACCTTCGTCTATTTTTCGCGCAAGGTAATCATTAGATAGCCCTTGACGAGTACTCTCCCAACATTTTAGCTGCATCTTTGCATACATTTTCGAGGAAATTAGCCTTGAATGTAGCATGGTTCATTTGCATGTCAATGGTAAATGAAATAGTTAGATCGATAGAGCTCGAAAAATGAGTCGGGATCACTGAGAGGTCAATTTTGCTTACTCTTTCACCGTAACCGTGATAAAAGCACTCAAAGTGGGAGGTGCCTAGTCCCGACCCTATGTAGGGAGCTCGAAAATGAAGCATGCAAATTGAGACTTTGGGGAAAGTGTTAGGGATACCTCAAAGTGCCGAAGACGTAATAGAACCATTTTGGCGATTTTCTCTCCATTCCATAGAATGGCGAATCGAGCTCGAGATTCTCTCGTGAGAGGCGTAATATGAAGATATACCTTTTTCTCGGAGCCTTTGTTGAACTCTTCTTCGCATTACCATTGGATGTAACACAAGAGGTCATCATAGAAGAACTTAAAAGGGAGATAAATAGCTTGATAACGAATACAAAGTAAAAGGATTTATGTATAAATAAATATCAAAGGCTGAAATAGCATGCCGTGGCCGTATCCTTACTTTAGGGACATGTATCTACACGAACGTGTGTCAATTTTTAAATTTATTTTATTTGAATTAGAATTTATTTATTATTTTATTTATATTTATATTTGACTTATGCTTTTATACTTGTATACAAGCTTGTATGCTATGAAATTGAAATATCATAAGTAAAATACTAAATGTGTTTTACTAAGTTCATTGTTTATTCGTATTCGCGCTGCTATGATTCAACTCTTTTCCTATTTTCACGCTCTCTAGTTTATCTGATCAGAAATGTTCATGCGAAACGGAGAGAGAAAAATTGTTACTCAATTCAGCTGACTTATCAACTGAAATACAGTTAAAATATACATACTTTACTTTGCCCCCAAGATTCTCAGGTTGACGATGCTGGGCCATTCGCCTGGCATGGGCTATCCACAAAGTTATCAACCACACGTTTTTACCGAACAAACGTGGCCGTTAGCTAAGTACACCGGATTAAGTGGATCACCGAAAGTGAATGTAAGTTTTTTCCCATGTCATAATTCCATTAACCTGTCATAGGTCGAAGGTAACGTGCGTGCGGTATTCAGTATCCATCGACGACAACTCGCGGTGTGGAATGAGAACAGGATTTTGATCTCCATCGATCTACATCATTCCAAGGTAATGAGCTTGGCTTTTATTGAGCATAAACCATTCCGTTGGAGTTGGGATAGATCTAATACTGTCCCGACTCCTTCCGTAAATGTTACTCATCTTTACACTAATTTTTACCATTAGAAGGAGGTGTAAACTGTTTTTCTTCTGACATCAAATGCACTTCTACATGTCTCGAATCTCACTAATCTTTGTTAGATGTATACTCATACTTGTTTTTTTAGACAATTATCCCTACCAAAGATTTGTATGCGATTGTGAAGGAGAACAAAGTGAGCCTCTGTCGCCTCAAATTCCGTTCTCTTCCTGAACGAGTTTCCTTCGGAGCGGCCCTTGCAGATCTGGTTCGTTTTTAAAAGCCAATGTTTTGATGTGAACGAAGGACTGATTTCCTGCAGATGAGACCATTATATGCAGGTTCATGTGACGAACGACAAGGGTGCTTCTCAAGATACGAGCAGTCAAGGTTGGCAGGTATATCATTTTCAATTGTTAGCGTCGACTTTTATGCATCTTACAGAGCACTCATGGAAGTTCACCATCTCCATCAGAATTCTCATCTCAAGGAAACTCTGAGCCTGGTACTGAAATGGGACCGGACATGGAGGGTTTTCCTCGGCCTTCTCGAGTTTCAACTCCCGTGTCCACTATTCAAACAAGTCCATCCAAATCGTCTCCATGGAGATGTTATTTTCATAAAATTTCCATATCTCCAATTCCTCGATCGACGGAGGTCGAGCCCATATTCAAGACACCTACACTCAATCAACCTTCCGCGAAAAGATTTTTCATTTTCGAAGAGGAGAACAAGGAAAATGAAGTAGCAGGAGCAAAGGTTATGCGGGTAGAAAGCCCAATTGCCTTAGAAGAAACAGTTGAAGAACCGTCGTCTTTGAATCAAAGCATAGAGTTATTCGATGGCGATGACTCAGCTATATTGAAGTCACTTGGTGAAAGCATGGAGTTATTTGATGACGATAAATTGACATGTCGGAATGAAGCAAGTCACGATGCACTACTCGGCTACGAGATGGAGAGTCTGAAGAAGGAAGGAATCACGGATTTATTTGATAGCTATGAGGAGGAAGAAGAAGAAATGAACTCAGCTGATCAATCTCACGAGAAGAAACTAATAATAGACGAAGAATGGATTAAATATGTAATTGAGACCCCCAATGAAGAGAGTGCGGAAGAGGGAGAATGGGGTATCACCCATTCTTTCATCGCACGTCTTCGAGAGATCCCAGAGGAGAAGAAATTGAAGGATGGAGATGTGATCAGAGTGAAGGGAGATCGAGCACTTATGCATGGACATGACTGTCCTTGCTGTAGGGAGTATTATGATGCCCTCGGATTGGAAGGGCAGGAACGAGAGAGGAGAGTCGACAAAGTATCCAGACATCGATTCGTCACTCGTCCCATGCCACAGACTCCCCCCTTCTACTGGGATATCGATTTCCCTTCGGAAGACGAACAGAGAAGGAGAGGATTACTGTAGACCCCTCTAACCCCGCCCTGTGAATAAATGGTGTGCGATAAAGTATATTGGTGTATTGGCAGCGATTATGTTGCAGGAGTCAGTCAGATGGGAGGGGGCAACAATTGGAATGGGAATGCACTCTTCCTTGCTCCGACTTATGTTTCTTCCTCTCAGCCTATCATTGGTAACTTGTAGCATGACCATATCTCCCAGCCTATATTTCAATTGAGGCACGAGCAGTGCATCTCAGCCGTGGAAAATGACTCCTCCTTCTAGTCAAACGGGGACTCTTCAGTTCAAAAGCGTATGTGTGTTATTTAACTTTATTTTATAGGCTGTAGAAACTCTGACATTAATTTCCAACGAATAGCTATTGAATACATTTCTGTATGATGCAGTAGCGTCCAATAGATTCCGGGCACTTTTTCAATTTGCTATATTTTTCTGCGCTCGAAAGATACAAATCTGAAATCTTGAGGTGGTATAGCAAATTCATCACAGATTACGATGTTTATATAGTGTTGTCATGAATATCTATAATTATTTCGTAGTGATGACGCAATCAAACTGCATTTTTTCAACAAAAAAAAGTTTATTCTTACATGGATTCTTCCTGCTCGCCAAACTTTCTGAAGTTGGAGATAAACAATTGATCTCATTTTTATCCTCCTTGGAATAACCGAAATCTGGAAAAGTTGAGATAGAATATACAAAAAAATGCGAAAAAAATCATTAATAAACCCATGGGAACGCAGGAAAGTATCAGGTTGAATTTGCCTGATCTCGCGGTCTCTCACTTTTGCGTACTCTCTCATACCCGAAGCGCGCGAAATGTGTCGAGTCTTGCGATCAGGGTTTCGTCCTTGTTGGGTAACTAAGTTGTATGTACTCTCGTGGCCTCACGATGTAAAACGTAGTATACCCTGGAAAAACGATCGCCACGGACAGGAAAGTCATTTAAACATGCTAAGTTACATATTTAGTACACGCTTAGAAAAGCAGATTTTTTGGAAACTTTCCCACACAACTGCGAATTGCCAAACAATGATCATGCCAATAAGTGACCTGTGGGCAAATAATCTATATAACTGGCGTATTCTCATATGATTTCACAGTTTTTTTTTCCGGATATACCTCAGACAAAACTCCAACCTCAGAAAGTTTGGCGACCAGGAAAAAAAACCAAGTAAGAATAAACACTGAAAAAAATACAGCTTTGATTAAGGTATCACTACGCAATATCTATCGATTTTGATGACAGCCCAGAAGCATCGTAACTTGCGATGAATTTGATATGCCACCTCAAGATTTCAGATTTGTATCTTTTCCGTGAAGAAACTTATAGCAAATTGAAAAAGCGCACAGAATCTTTTGAATGCTACCGTATTGATATGCAGTCGCATGATGTTACTCCCGAACTGAGAATGGAAAGGGCGAGTTGGAGTACACCTATCAAGAGATCAGCCGAAGATGAAAGAAACATGATAGTCAAGAAGAAGAAAGACGACTCTTCTAGCTTTTCAAACATGGTGAGATTAAAAGATTATCTACGAGAGAGCGGAACGGTTGTTGATGGTATGGGCGCACAAGTTGTGAACAAGTGAAAAGTGTCCGAAACTGATTTTTCAAGTTATAAACAAGAGATCCCCCCCCCCCCCCCCCCCACTAGCAATCTAGTGCGAATTTACAAGTTGTAAACCACTACCCGTTTCGACCCCGTCGCGTGCAGAGAGCAGCAAGCCTACAAGTTCGTTTCATCTCGCCCTACTTCGGTTTAATTACCCAATCAGCGAGTAGATCCCGTAAGGTGATCTGAAAGGACTCGTGCTTTGAATGTTCACCGTAGAGAGGAGCTCCGGAGTCTCCGTGGTGCACCACCTCTGGTATGGGTGCAGAATTTACATTTTGAAGCGCTTTTCGCTTTTACAACTTGTGCGCATACTGTTTCTATCCTTGTAAATTCACTTGTTTACACACCAGAGACGGATATCCAAAAATATATCACGCCTTTCATGAGTGAATAGAGCTGAGCTTGGGAATGGTAAAATGAGATCTAACCGGTTTTGGCCATCCTGAGGCATGCCCGAAATGTTATTGTGCATAATTCATTTTGGAGCTCGCTACGTAGGGTCGGATCTCGGCATCTCCTACTTTGAGAGCTGTTTTCTTTGATACGGTTAAAGATATATCAAAATTGACCTCTGAGTGACCCCAACTCATTTTTCGGGCTCTATCGATCTATCTAAACCATTTTCTCTAAAACTCATTTTCAACGGTGGTACACTTCAGTCCAATTTTCTCAAAAATGTTGGTGAAGACGCAGCTCAAATTTTCACAGTAGACGCAGCTCAGCGAGAGCTTTCCAATGAGTAGTTTGCCAAAAACATACGAAGTTGCCTGTGAGAGTATCGCCCTTTTTTCTTCGTCAGGATCATTGAACTATTTTTTCAACAGACGATTTCATTTCACACCGCACTTTTCGAAATTCGCGGCTGAAAATGATCGAAGTTCAATCGAAATCTCCGTTGAAAAAATAGTTCAATGATCCTGACGAAGTAAAAAGGGCTAAACTCTCACAGGCAACCTCGTATATTTTTGGCAAACCACTCATTGGAAAGCTCTCGCTGAGCTGCGTCTACTGTGAAAATTTGAGCTGCGTCTTCACCTACATTTTTGAGAAAATTGCCCTGAAGTGTACCACCGTTGAAAATGAGTTTTAGACAAAATGGTTTAGATAGATCGATAGAGCCCGAAAAATTAGTTGGGGTCACTCAGAGGTCAATTTTGATATATCTTTAACCGTATCGAAGAAAACAGCTCTCAAAGTAGGAGATGCCGAGATCCGAACCTACGTAGCGAGCTCCAAAATGAAGTGTGCTCTTTAATAGTTCAGGGGTCACTCAGGCATGCCTCAGGATGGCCAAAACCGGTTAGAACTCATTTCACGATTTCCGTTCCATTCCCAGGAATCGCGATTCTAGCTCGATTCTCTCGTGAATGGCGTGATATACCTATAGGCCGTACAGCGAAAAATGAAGTACTGATTTTAAGATCTCCCTAGGGTTGACTTTTTTTACGTAGAGCGAAAATCAACCTTAGAAAGCCGTATCTCTGACCCATAATTTCGTGTGATGCGCTGAAGTTGCATGGTCGGTTTTTCTATCTTTCTAAGGGCTCATCCAATCCCCATAAATGTATAGTAATTCTGAAAGAGCTCGATGAGATAAGTATTTTTACTGTTAGAAGTGAAACGCTAGCTCATCTGGGAAAAAACTTATATATATATATATATATATATATATATATATATATATATATATATATATATATATTTATGCTATTTCAGTCGAAATAACGTTACAAAATTGAAATAGAATAGGCAATTAATGAAGGTTAAAATGAAGAGTGAATAATGGTACAATGGGACATGGAGATCTACTCAGGGGAACCGGTTTGATTCTCGGAATTTACTAAAAGCCTTGCCGCTCTTGGAAAGAAATTATTGTGTCTGTAGTTGTGGTTCGATCCAGGATTATTGAAGTTCATTCCGTTTCGAGTGTAATAAATTTTGAAATAATGTGGTTTTCGGTTAGAAATACTATATTTGCCTCGGATGAGATTTGTGGCTACTCTCTTATGAATCGCTATTCTACGCTTCTCTAGGGACTCAATGCCTAGTCTCTTGTTGCGATCGAGAGCAGTGGGCATGTTTTCCCAAGTATGATTAAAACAGCGCATAAATAACCGTCGTGTGAAATAGTTTTGTACCTTTTCGAGTTCCTTTTTATCCTTGTTTTGGTAAGGGTTAAAGACGGAGGAAGCGCTTTCTAAAATCGGTCTGATGTACATTGCGTACGTTTTGAGGAGTACTTCTATATTTTTGGTTCGTAATGCTCTGAGGATAGTGTGACTAGTAGTTTTGGCTTTAATGGATACGGTAGTGCAATGATCGGAAAATGAGAGGTTTTTCTGGACAACAAAACCGAGGTCCTTCACTTTTTCTTTTTGTTCCAGAGTTGTGGTTCACCCCCACCATAAACAATCGACTGACTGAAAATTTACGGCTCGAAGCAAAGTTCATGGAGAGGGCGGGGCGTGCGGTTTCAAGTTTGGCATTTAGTAGGGTAAAGTACTTGAGATGACGGCGCATCTTTTTCATGTTGAGTCCGAATCGATAGGATTACGGTAGGTAGGTCAAAATCGGCTCCAAAGTTGGCATACTCGCATTTTTCGCCGTTTTTCGCCTGTAACTTTTTTCCCGTTACTTCGTCAGGATCATTGAGGGATCATTGAGTTGGGGCTTCGCTTCTGTTGAGAAATTTGTAGATCTCGTCGAAATACTCCGATGCAAAAACTTTTGCAAAGCAACTCGCTCAACGGACGACCTTCTAGGATCGCGTTGAAGAGAGATATGGCGGGTCAAAGTTTCGCCTTTTTTCTAAATCGCATTCTCGCCCGTGGGGTTTATAGAAGAGGCCTTTGCAAGTACCGATTGAAAGTGAATTCTTGTGTAGAAAACGCTGCTCTTTCGATTGGAGCCAACGCCATCTCGGTAGGTCATCGGAGACGTGAGATATATCCATTTTAGTGGAGGAATGTTGGTGCCCGGAAAACACATTTTCTGATCTCGCTCCTTTCTTTGTTAGAATGGTGATTCGAGCTATATAACATATTGTAGCTCTCGTCGAGACGGTTCGGATAGGCTATTTTATCTTTTAATGTATTTAGGTTTAAGCGTAGCGCAGTGGGAAAAGGCGCTGCCAGGGTCTCAGGTTCGGATCCCACTCGGTGCAAACCTTTTGCAGCATTTTTTGCTTGGCCGGAAAGTGTCGGGGAGTTGTCGGAAAGTATCCTAGCGTGCATTAGAGTACTGTGACAGCCTAACCCGGCGCGTCTAGAGTGCAAAACACATTTCGCTCAAAAATTGACCCAGTTCATGCTAGAACTCCCCAAAAAGCTTACAAATTCACATTTTAAAAACAATTTCATGGTTTACCCGTAGCGAGCGGAGCTCGGCTAGTTCCTATAGTATATGTTCGCTTTGTATTTGCTCTGCCTAGGTGCAATGAGTTACACTTATGCGCAGCAAGGGGGAGTTGCCACTCTTCAGACCAGTTTACGATAGTGTCAATCGCAGCTTGTAGAGGGGCGGGTGAATTTCCTTCCTAAAGGATCGATATATTTTTATGTCATCAGCATACATTCTTGCAACGACGCCATGATTTTGTACTAGAGTAGGGATTTCTGATGTGTAAATAAGGAAGAGCAAGGGGCCAAGGACTGACCCCTGTGGGACGCCGCTAGTTACAGACATTGAGGTAGAGAGCACATCTTTTACTCTCACTTGGAATGATCTATCTGTGAGGTATCCTGTTATCCACTTGATTGTATTTTCGGAGAGACCTATGGTGGTGAGCTTTAGCTTAGGGTGGGATACTCTATCAAATGCTTTTGCGAAATCGAAATAGATAACGCCTACTGGTTTCCCATCACTAATAGAGACTGTCCAGTGTTCGAGGACTTCGAGCATTTGAAGTTCACGCGATCGGTTCTTGCGGAATCCGTATTGCTCATCGGGGGAAATGTTTAATTGTTCACAGTGGTTGATAATAGATTTGCACAAAATGCGCTCGAAAACTCGGCAAAAGAATGATGTAATAGAGATGGGCCTGTTGTTTAGGGGATTGGAAAAAGGGGGCGATTTCTTAACAGGAGTTACTATGTTACTATGGAATGCCTCCAATGGGAGGGGACTGTACCAGATTGGTAGGAGTTCCTAAAGATGATTTCAAGGGCTTCGGAAATGGGTACGGCAATTCGTTTTATGGATGAAAGATCAATGTTCTCAGGGGTTTTGCAGGAGGAGCGTTTCCATTTCTCAATAAGGGCGCAGATCTCGTGTCTAAGAAACTGGGATTCTTCGTAAGTACCTATATGAGGGAAGGCACCGGTATTTGGCAATTTCCGTCGTCATTTCAATTATCAAATTGGTCGTCGTAAAAATGTTACATGCGAGGCGTACTTTTAAGTATCTTCATTAAATTCCTCGTGAAAAGTTACCCCTGGATGCACATTTTGGAGCCAAAAAAGCCGCATACGAGGGGTTTCCCAAATAGAGGAAAAGGGGAATTGTTTTTCTCAATTGTTAGGAATTTCAGGTTTTTCTTTCTATCGTCTCCATTTTCACTATTTCGAAGCAGAGTTGACGAAAAAATAAGTTTCAAAATTAGGGAATGTGAATTATCATCGATAAATCCGTGTTTGAATCGCTCGACAAATATCGGTTTTCGAATTCTCTATTTTGCTCAAATTTGGGCATCTGAAAGTGTGGATTTTCGAACATGTTAAGATGCGCATTCTGCGTAAAGTAAAGAATACTTCCACGTAAATAAGAAAATGTACATATAAGCTTCTCTGCGCACTTCTAGGTTCGGGTTTTTGACATTGAACAATGTAAAAATTGGTACTGCCGACCAAAATTGTACGATTGAAATCGACTGAAATCAAGTCAATTTGGTGATTTCACACTATCATGCAATTTATAATGCAAAAAACTAATTCACATTCCCTAATTTTGAAACTTATTTTTTCGTCAACTCTGCTTCGAAATAGTGAAAATGGAGACGATAGAAACGAAAAACCTGAAATTCCTAACAATTGAGCCCTTTTCTTCTATTTGGGAAACCCCTCGCATGCGGCTTTTTTGGCTCCAAAATGTGCATCCAGGGGTAACTTTTCACGAGGAATTTAATGAAGATACTTAAAAGTCCACCAATTTGATAATTGAAATGACGATAAGTTTTTCCAGATGAGCTAGCGTTTCACTTCTAACAGTAAAAATGCTTATCTCGTCGAGCTCTTTCAGAATTACTATACATTTATGGGGTTTTGGATGAGCCTTTCGAAAGATAGAAAAACCGACCATGCAACTTCAGCGCATCACACGAAATGATGGGTCAGAGATACGGCTATCTAATGTTGATTTTCGAACTCTACGTGAAAAGTTAACCCTAGGGAGATCTTAAAATCAGTACTTTATTTTTCGCTGTACGGCCTATGGTGAATTCTCTCAGATAGTCACTCATATACTATATGTTCCGTCACTCAGTACTAGTGAGCTCCACTTGAAGAAAAAAAGAGAATTCGTTTTCTGGTGAATGGGCTCATTAAAGTCACCAGCCGACGCCGAAATGACCCCTACTATTAATTTTATTAATAAAGTTGTGAAAGAATGTACAAAAATGTGAAAAAATGAATAATAGAGATGGTCAGAAAGGATCTCGCTGAAGTTGCCTGATCAC
>BTRK01000005.1:20974290-20998513 GCA_036245805.1 Pristionchus mayeri | reverse complement strand
GTAAGCAGATGTTAAGAGGATCGAAGTAAGATTGGGACTGAGATCACCCTTGGAATGTTCTCTCTGCAGGTGTATGTGTACGGTGCCTCAGGGGGATTCGTGGGTGGAGGGGAGAGATCTCCCTCCCCATCCATACAAGTGCCATGGATGGAGAGAACCAATGAACTACTGACTGCTGCCATTCCAGTGGAAGTGATCATTCGGGAGGGTGATGGTGAGTCCCCCACCTCCTACCCCTCTTCTCCTTCCCTTCAGTGGTCACTCCTGTCTACGGGGAGAGGGTCTCTCGATGGGATCAACAGTGGCAGTCCATCTATCGGCTGATTCATGGATGAGCAGCAAGAGTGGAGTCCTCAAGTACAATCAGGTGCCTCTCCTTCCTCTCTCCGATATCTCTCTCCTCCAGTCATTCTCACTCTGTTGTGAGTGTCTCTTCCCGAGGGACTCATCCACCACCTCGAGAAGACATCCTTCCCTTCCTCCAATAAGACGACCTCCTCTCACTCCATGAGCATCCGACTCACTCTTATGGCCCATTCATAGTCGACAAAAGCTGAGGGGTCACTCTCTTCATTTCCCGAACTCTCTCACCGGTCGACCGGTCGAGAGAGTTCGGGAAATGAAGAGAGTGACCCCTCAGCTTTTTCGACTATGAAACCAGCATTAGAATAGTTCACCATCCTTCCTTTTTTATCGACAGGTCATTTGTAAGGGTGTGATTGAATCTGAATAAACAGATTCTCTTGTCTCCTTCGATAACTGGAATTGCTTTCGGTTGAATTCTCTCTCGTTCTCTATCTCCTCCTGCATCCTTCTCTCTTCCTCTCCGTCTCTGTCTCCCTCAGTCCTGCTCCTCCTTTCTTTCTCTGCCACTCTCTCCCTACACCCTCTCTCTCCTCTCCTTCCTCTCAGTCTCGATATGTCCCACTGTGCAATGACTCAGATGCACGTGCGTCATTCACTCGATCTACCTCATCTCTGATCTATTTGCACCCTCATCTCTTCCCTCTCTACCTCCATCCAATGGATTCCTCTTCCCCTTCATTGGCACCCATCCCCCCGGCATGGATATCCTTCTTCTCCAATACATATCTTCTCGGTTTTGCATTTCTTCTTGCCATCGCAATCATATTTATGATGTTCTTCGTTCTTCGGAGTCGCTCGTTCCACGACTGGTAAGTGCATCTTGGATTGCATCCTCTCAACCGACCATAGCTCAGTTGGTAGAGCGGAGGACTGTAGATCCTTAGGTCACTGGTTCGAATCCGGTTGGTCGGAACTCTTTTGTCTTTTTCCAGGTACCTACTTCTGTTCACAACTCTGGCGGTGTTCAATCTGTTGATGCTATTTCCCTTCGCCAATCATCTAGACTCGCCCCAGGAGAGCACATCCAGTGAGTACTAACAGTAGTCATCAGCATCTTCTCCACTCTCAGACAGTTCATCGACATCGATCGTCCCTTGGCTGCTCATCCTCACTTACGGGTTCTCCTCCTTCCTCCTGACTGCATCGACGACCTCCATCGAGTACATCCTCCTCTTCTTCAATCCCTCGTGGGACTGAAAAGGTAATTAGAAGTGAGTGATTGAGTGGAAGTATTGTTGAAGAGAAGTGTAACTTCTCTTCGTCTCTTCACTACTCTCCTCTCTCTCTCCCTCCCTCTGATGGACGTCGTCGACGAATGGAAGAATGCCGTGAGCATCGAAGACCCCTTTAATTGCCTCCTCCTCTCCCCCCCCCCCCCCACCCTCTCGCTGTCACAATCCAATAATGATGCTGTAGGGAAGGAAAAGTGGCGTCATAGATATAAGCTCCTTCTAATCCCCCTACATTGCTGCATCCAAAATAAGCGAATCAATACACAGTGAGATTTCAGGAAGCTTCTTCCCACTGCCTCGACAATGTGTGTCGATGGTTCCTCATTCGGAAGGTCCTCATAATCTCTCTCCCCTGGGTGATCTTTGATCTCTCAGGATGCTTGTCTGGCCATTCTCCTCTTCCTCTGGTCTCTCGCTGTCTCAACCACTCTCATATCTGCCAATCTCGAGCAATTCCTTCAGTTGTGTGTGTCTCTAGCATCAAGTGGAAATGAGAAGAAGAGTGAATAGCAGAGAGAAATCAAAGATCATCTTTCTCCTTCAGAAGAGGTAGCAGGGCCCTCCGAGAGTGAATTGGCGTACAATAGACAGCTGAAGATGGAGAAGGAGAGAATTGCTGAGATTGAGAGGAGGAAGAGTGCAGCACAGTTGCCTCTCTCGAGGGAGGAGAGGGAGGAGACTGTACCTCTCACTACTCCCCAGATCGACCTCTCGAATATCCATCCACAAAAGAGGTAGATCACACTCATAAATCGTAGTTACCGTATTCTTCTCAGTGTCTCGTTATTCACAGAGAAGAAAAGTGTGCAAAGAAGGCCTTCAGCTCCTCCTGAGATAAACCTAGTTAATCTAAACCCATCCACAAATCGAAGGTAAGTCAATCTCATCCGTCGAATACTATCGATCTTTCCAGAGTGCAAGGAAGGGAAGAAGTTGTTCCCTCTGCTCCTCCTGAGACTTCCTTCACTGGTCTCAACCCGCACACGAAGATACGGTGGGTAATCATTATCGATTGATGACTACAGTAATCCTTGCAGTCCCCAATCCTTCCGTGGGATCCGTCCTTCCCTGGTAGTTGGTTCTCCAAAGAGACGAGCGAGTGATGTCTCCTCCTTCCTCCACACGGGAGATCTCCCTGGGAGGATGAATCCCTCCCTCTCTCAGACAATCGATCGACCACTCTCTTCTGGAATTTGCCCCTATCCCATTGACTCCAATCCATCCGTCTGTCCCTATCCAGAGACTGATCCCCTTGTGGCCAATTTCCCAGGCCGTCCCTATCCCTATCCATATTAAGCTGCACATATGTTCTGATCATCATTAATCATTTCCAACAATTTATCAACAAACATCGTCTATATAACACTGTATCTCAACATCTTTCAAATGTGTAAAAGAAAGAGAATCAGACTCTAAAGTATCCGTACTTGAGCAAAAACGCTGATCTTTTGAAATTAGAAATTAGTACCAGTTGAAATACAAAGTTGAAGCTATTTCCTATAAAATGCAGATGTACAATATAAAATATACGAAAGCTTTTACATCCCGAATGATACACCCGAATAGGGAGAACAGGTCCTACCCTGGATGGATCAGAGGAAGAAGTACCGTAATCCAATGGCTGCAACTAGGGTAAGAATGGGCGAGTGAGGGGAGGGGGACGAGGCCATCTTGTCCCCATACTTGTCTAATAGATCGAGAATCACTCCGTTCGTCCATCCGAATCCAGTCTGCAGAGGGGGGAATCTCCCCTCGAGAGATCAAAGATCACTCACTTGCACTTCGTACTCTCCTCCTCCTCCTGCTGCATCCTCACTCGTGGAGGAAACATTGTACTTCTCGAACATCGCATGAGTTCGAATGAATGACTGGTAGGTCACGCTCAACCATGACGTCGCCATCTTCTCTGCCACCTGGAGAGAGGGAAAGAGGGGAGGAGAGGGGGGGGAGTCAATGACCTACCTTCATCAGCTTCGGATCTCCAGTAGTGCGGAAACCCTCGATGACCTGCAAAGGATTATTCATTCACTTCCACTCATTCCAGAAATGATTGGAGATGAAGTGAGAAGGGATTCCTTTCACTGTTCCCTCATCCCCTCATCCTCATCTTCCTTCTCCATTCTCACCATGTGTATCATGGGTGGCCATGCATTGTCCTTATCCCATTGTTGTTCACTTCCCATGGCCAATGAAGTGGGGAGTCCCTTCGTGAAGTTGAGCACTCCCTCTCGCTGCAATCGAATACCCTTTCAACGAGGGATCTCAACTGGAATAAAGTTTAGAATACCAAACTATCGATCTGTGAGATTACTTAACAATGTAATGATCTCTCTCCTCCTCGGGAATCATCCATTGATCCCTCCCCTCCTCCTCCTCCTCACCTCCATGTATTCGTACACTCGATGGGGCGTCGTATCATCCTCATCATCGTAGCATTTCGCGTAGAGGGGAAGGGCATTCGAGACGTAGTATGTGTTCGAGTGCATCTGCAATCCCTCGTCCTCCCTCTATCCCCTTCCTCCCTCCCCCTCCCCTCCCCCTCCCCTCCTCCCCATCTCACCTTCCTCTCGATATCGTAGTCGTACCACACTCCATCCGTCTCATTCCAATGCATTTCTCTCATCTGGATCTTCGCCTTCTCATATCTCGATTGGTAGAGGAGCACCTTGTTGAAGTCCCCTCAACAATCGATAACCTTCCCATCGAGACTACGGTACTCACCAGAGATCTCGAAGAGACTTGCAATGATTCTCGCATTCACGCACATGAATGCATTCAGATCGACGGGCACGATCGACCACGTGCGGATTGACTTCATGTCGTGACTGGAGGAACGAGATGAGACTGCCCCCTCCCCTTCCTCCCCCTCTCACCGATCGTGTCCCTCCTGGGAGAACCATCGAGTGGAGAAGTCCCATCCAGTCTCAGCTGCAGATGCAATCTGCGACCAGACCTTCTCTCGCTCAGCTCAAAGGGGAGGAATGGGTGAGGAAGAGGAGAGGAAGAGACTCACTTTCGTCCTCGATCTCCCTCACTAACTCCATGTCCTCCCTGTAACTCTCTGGTCTGGGAGTCTTGATGGAAGCTCGATATCGGAAGAATGGAAACTTATCATTCCCATCCTCAAAAGAGATCTTCTCAACACCACTCATTCTCTACCCCCTCAACCATCACCTCGATGGTATTCAGAAACGAAAGAATCCTTCACTCTCACTTCCTCTTCTCCTACCGTACCTCATCCAGGAATTGAGTAGCTCTCTGTCCCATCCAGAACTGGTATTCCTTCTCGAGGATCGGCAGCACTTCCTACGAATAATCCATTCAACATCAATACCGTAACCCCCTCCACGGTAATCTTATCTAATCAGAGAGCGAAAGAAAAAGTTCAAAATGGCACAAAGTGCCAACTTTTTTGTGTTCGGATCAGTAGAAACGTAGAAAACGTATCCCCTGCCAACCTTTTTAAAATAAAATTAGTGAAGTGCTCGCGTTTTACAATAGTAGTTGCCTACAATATCTCGTCTCAGACTGACCAATACGAAGTCGAGGTCTCCAGTGCCCATGTAGTAGTCGTAGACCATCGGAGTGAGCAGAGGAGGCTGAGAACGAATCAAGTAGTACACACGACCTCCATTGGGAACGAAGCCGTGACTGAAAGAGGAGAGAGGAGAGGGAGATGGAGGGGGGAGGGGGGGGGGGGCACTCACTGCTCGACCATGTATGCCAGATTCCTGATGACTCCCTTGCTCGTCTCGTACATCTCCGAGAAGAGGAGTCCCTTGAGGATCCAGAAGGAATCCCTGCAGATTATCTCACGGGATGGGGAAAGAAGGAGAAGAAGAAGTGTCAACTGACCAGTAGTAGAACTCTCTGAATCGTCCTCCTGGTATCACGAATGGATGGGGAACGTAGAGGAGCGAGTACAGATCTTGATTCTTGTGCACGTCGTCACGAACCTCAGAGAACAAAGATGAATGGGTTTAATGGATGGGAAGACTGACTCTTCTGCAGAGATCTCTCCAGATCCTGTGGAGATGCAATGCCCATCTCCTCAGATGATAGTCATTGATCCGGAGGAAATTGGAGGGGAAGTCTCCCCAGTCCTCGGGATACCACTCGATCTCAACAACCATTACATACCTTGCCATATCTATTTTAACTCTTTTGTATTGGCCCATAGGAATACAATAAGTGAGTGCAAATCAAGCGAAGGAAGGAGTAACTGGCTGGTCAGTACCAATTCGCTGCCCGGGGGGTTGAAGTGCGAATCCACGAAAGTCCTCAGCACGGCGACATCCTTCACTGACTCTCCCAGTGCATCGAAGGCCCGCAGAGTAGTCACTGCAAGAGAAGAAGACCATTCATGCACCATCTGTTCTCCTCCTCTTTCTCACTTCCATCTCAGACTCTTTCCCGATCTCTGTCTGATGCAATTCATTGTTTACCCCTTGCTTCTTTCATCCCTTCTCTCTGTCCTCTGCGTGCCATCGAACCCCTTCCCTCCCTTCCCCCCCTCCTCCCCTCCTCCCCTCCTCTCTTCATCTCTCCCCCCCCCCCCTCTGATCGTTCTCTACATTTTCCCCACCCTTCTCTCAACTTTTCAAAATATTCGTCGTCTCACTCAAATCACTTTCAATCAAGCGTGAGAACCATGAATCAAGGTCACAAATTGCTCGAAAACACGGAAGGGAAGACAGACATTTAATGAGTACTCCGTATCCAATTGAACACCAATTGAGGGGCAATTATCCCTCCCTTTCCACTCTCACATTCAATAATCCCTGAGTGTCCTTTAGACGACTACGTGCAATCTCTCTCTTATCAGACTGCCCATCAATCTCTCCCTCTTTACTCACTTTTGACTCAACAATAAAGATCATTCAGTTCCAGTTCATTCCTTCTGATAGAGTAGTTAACTTAATGTAGTGCACAACCTCGTGAAAGGACAGACAAAAAGAAGGAGTCACGAGTGATCGCCGTCCCCTCCCCTCCCCTCCCTCCTTATCCCCTCTTCTGAGTTCAATCTGCTCTCTTCTCATATCGACACACTGGTGAACAGACACAGAAAGTAGGCACAGTAATTGACTAGAGTGTTCTACTCTTCCCGTATAACACGATAATTTCATTCCTTTTCCTTTTCTCTCTGATCTACTTTCTCCCTCTCTTCCTCGTCTACAATACACTTCTATCAAGATCACATCATCATTTTCTTCCGATTCGAATGGTTTTTCCCTGCTCATTTTTCTAGCCATAAAATGAACGGAGAATGTGCTCCACGGCAGAATGCCTCTATCGAGAAAAAAGGATATCACTTAAGTTTACCGACCAGCCTCAATCAGAGCAGAGGGGAGGGAAATGGTTCTAACCAGGGTCGAATTTGAGTGACATATCGACGAAGTGCTTCGAATCTGGGAAAATGTGAGAGTCCTGAACTGCCTTGAGGATCGGTCCATTGCAGTAGATCTGACTGAATAGCAACCTTCCCCTTTCTCCTCCATTTCCTTCTCTCACTCGGTTCAGTCATTCCCTAGTGATTACAACCACCGGATTAGAGGGTATCTATAATCAAAGCTACTTTTGTTAGCTGCTCTAGTAGATTCTCTCAATTCGATTGTTGATCTTTTTTTCATCGACGAACGACAAACCGAGAAGGGACGGAGAAAGGAGCTAGAGCGTAAACAATCTCCCATTCACATGCTAGCTACATTGGATTTCACTTGGACTACAGTTAAAAAGAAAAATACCTCAATAATGTAATGACGTAATACAGCATGGCAGACCTGAGTGGGGATGGAGGGAGATCGTCCCTCCTTCCTCCTCCTTCTCTTCCTCTTTCTCTCTCAAAGGGCGGGTCAATCGCTAGTCTTCCTCTTCTCTCTCCTTCTCTCCACCCTCTCACGTGAATCCCCTGCTTCTCGCTCTCAGTATCTTTCTGTGATGCAAACACATCGTGTACGTTTCCAAACTTTGCAAATATAGAATTTATCAGCGTTACAAATTATTAAACAGAACTGATGAGCAGCCGGGACTCTAAATTGTGCAATCTGCACAACAAGTGCTGAGATGAGAATGTGTCCAGTGAGGATCAAGATCATTCATTTGACCGAGGGTAGAAAGAGCGGCTAATAAGGGAGAACAATAACTTAGTAACTTTAGCAAGAAATCGTCGAAATTCAAGCATCAGGACAATGAACCGATACTACAACAACAATAGCTTTGTGAGGACTGAGTTCAGGAAAAATAAAAAGGCATTGAGATGGTATAAAAGTGAAATAAATGAAATAGGGACCAAAAATAATTCCGAATCCCTAGTTGTATTGGAAAGTTGGAGTTTTGAACTAAATCTACACGCAATGTGCTGAGGAGCACTCAATGGAGAACAAATAGGGAACGGGAAAGGATGGAAGGAAGGGGTGAACTAACTCAATATCCACCCATATTAACATCAGCAGAGAAATCAGGATCTCCTCTCTTCGATGCAGGGCCCCCCGACCAGTCTCCGGGTCGCTTTGCCCCTCCACGGAATCCTTAAATAAGGAAGTAGGATGTATTAGGTTGTAACATAAGTTTTGTCGCATTTCGGAGGTTCACAATATTTCCATGAAGGATACTTCTCAAACATTATCAATGCCTGACCTCCTAGTATATGTTTGGGGTGTTCATGCACATTCAAACCATAGGGTAGAGCTGAACTGCGCACGCTGGCTATGCGAAAAATATTAATATGAACTGATTTAAATTTGGTGCAGATTTTTTTAATTCGTTTGATCAGGTGCTAGTTCGCAGAGATGAATAATGAACCAAACTTCTACAGCATGGTGATATACCCCGTCAATGCTCTTTCAAAATATACGCCAGATATGGTGCTATGTTGAGCGGAATCAAAGATATACTTCACTGATTGTAAGGTTAGCCGCTGATTCGTAGCCAACTTGACCAACTCTTCTGAATCCAGAATTGCAACAACAGTGACTAACATAAGTGCGTTCCAATTACCACTCATGGAGGTATAATTTATCATTAAACAAGTGAGAGAAAGAACACTCCACTTGTGGGAAATTTGAATTTTTATTAATTCAATTCGCGCACAATTTTACCAAAATATGCAAGTTTAGGTGTTTCGAATTAAAGATTGTCATTCAAAAGCTATTTATTTCCAAACTTATCCCAAGTAGATACTAGTAAGGGAAGGGTTTATGGTTAGGATGGACACAACAAATCAGATATTGAACATGTGTGCGAGGTAGGAATATGAACAAAGTGCCGATTTCATTAGTTTAATTTACATACCATCGTTCTGAATGGAGCCATTTATCTCAACAGAACCCAATCTACCCCAAACTTTGTCTGCATACTGACCACTTTGGGTGAACTATATTCCACCACTATTTGGATCTGGATATCTATTGAGAAGAAAATTCGGCTTGCGAAAGTTTTCGCGACCGTCACCAACCATCCACATTATACAAACTCGTCTACATTTCTAGAACGATTTTCGTTTGTCATTATCCGTGAGTGGTTCAAAATTATGCACATATGTAGTACTTTACGCAAATCACACAAAATCGGCATAATTTATCCTTTTCAAGAAGAGCTGATGCGTGAAAATGATTTGTAATCCTTATCTCAGTACAACTTTGTCTGACTAATGTGCCTCCTCAACTGCCTTGACAGGACTGAAGTAAAGCGCGTAAGAAAGAGTACGAAGGCCCTCACTGATGATGAATAACGAAATTGAGATTAAATTAATTCGAAGAATTTCTGAGGTTAAAATGCATAAGAGATTGGACGCGACAAAACTTATGTTACAACCTGATATTAGGCTGTCAGGAAAGTAATTGTAGATTTGGACATTGATGTTTGAACCATCCTAAAATAATTTTCGTTAAAGATCTCAAGCTAGCTCTTTAGTGCATGTTGGGGGTTGACTTGGCCAATATATGCGTGTGTTCAAATCGCTTCATGCTTTTTGGATTTCCAAAATATTCAAGTTTTACCATATCTGAAAGTGTATCTATTTTCTGAAAATATTTTTCGCCTCTCGTACGAAAATATTTTTCGCCTCTCGAGGGGAATAATGACTGTAACTTTTCATATAGTGTAGTGAGAAGCCCATTCGCAGCTATTTCGAAAATTAGGTCTAAGGCCGTTCCTTCCTCAACATAGCACTATTTACACACCATTTAATTCAACTCCTTCCGATTAAACACTTCTCAAGCAATAATGTTTCCTGCATCGATGATTATTCAGACTGTCTTCTTCATATGCGCGCTTCCATGATACACTATGTAGCTACTAGGGTAGCGAAAACGGCTCTCGGATATCCGTGTTGCTTACTGTCTGGGACGGCTCATCCGAGAGAGAGGTGTTTACAACCCCCCCCCCTCTCTCCCGATGAGCCGTTTTTCGGCTCCCCAAAACGGCTCTTTTTCGGCTCTCTTTCTTGCAATCCTCGTTGTTATCAACTTAACGTAGGCCTAATGGGATAATTTTGATTCCATTGAAATCAGCTCATTCTGAGCTGTCGAAATGTGCTCTTTCAATTTGACTCACGACAAATTGAAAATAATTTAAATGAGCCGTTTGAGATCCGAAAACGGCTCCCAAACGGCTCTTTTTCCTGAGCCATAGGGGAACCGACGAGAGAGGGAAAACGGATATCCGAGAGCCGTTTTCGCTACCCTAGTAGCTACCTATTACTGAGAAACATTTCAACTCTCGCCGTTTCTACTTTTAGAAAACATGGATTTTCAGGATTGTTGAATACAGGTCAACATAGCCAATATTTCGACTTTTAGTGTACGATGAATGTGTACATTTCCTGAAACGTGAGCTATCCCCTGGCTTAGCCCAGTCGAATACTGGTGGATAAAGAGTAGCTCTAACATGTAACTACACAAGTTAGGAGTTTTCATCAATGCTGGAATCAGGAAGTTGTCATATAGTCGAATTTCGACGTTCAAATTTCAGCTTCAGGTGGTGAAAGCCCCATGTTTTGACAGAAGTATTGCAAACATATCTAATTAAATTTTTAAGCTGAGCACGAAAGGTGCTTTTAGTTTTACTGCATTTGGTTTCCATAAGTTTATTGTTACTGGTAAAAGCTCAGTTCAAGCATTTATGATGATGTTCCGTAAGGGACAATGCCACAATTGACTGAATTTTCAGACAGGCCTTTCGTTACTGATCAGAGTGATATGTTGCTTTGTGATGTGCGTATGTCGTACTTTTCGCACATGCCTTAAAATTTACCATATCTTAGTTATCCATGGATTGTTGGGCCAAAATGATATCAGTGCAAATCTGCATTGATATATTTTTGACTTCAACCTGTATCCTCAATACCAAATGGAAAGGCTTTAACCAATGTGCGATGGAAAGAGTATCCAAGGACCAAACGAGTATAAACCTCAATATGATAATCAGGAGGAAACAAAGGACGGGGTTTCTCAGAATCGAAAATTCTAAAATCTACAATTACTTTCCTGACAACCTGATAGAAAAATAAAAAAATAGCAAATTATAACTGATATTTGAAATCTGAAAACATTCAAACGAGGGATACATATTTAAAACACCTCACCTCCTCCATTTCCGCGACCTCTTCCTCCTCCTCGGCCACCTCCCATTCCTCCTCTCGATCCGTATCCTCCTCCACCTCCACGTCCTCCGCCATAGCCTACAGTTTTTTTATCAATCAAACACACTAGTCAATAATCTATAACTATATATACAGCGCTGCGTGCGTGTTCCGTCTGTTCGGATTGCGAAATCGGTCCACTAGGACGGGACCTCCGCCGAAGGCGTCAGGACAGCCGGACTAGTAAAAATATATGTTACAGCTATAAACGAACCTCCGCCTCCACCCATGGGTGATCCATAGTCGCCGGCAGCTCCTCCGTATCCGCCACTGTATCCCCCGTATGGGGTGGATCCGTAAGGGCTGGCGCCGTACTGGCTAGCACCGTACTGGCTGGCTCCATAACCACCATACGGGTCAGCTGCACCATATCCTCCGTATCCACCTCCACTTCCATAGTCGTAGCTATAAATATTTTTATAGCTCAACGAGTTAGAATGTAATAACATCAGTCGACCACGTTCATACCCACATACTAGCTTTACAAGACCCAATAGTTAAACTACTTTGTTTCGGCACTTCTCTAGTTTAGGGGGTAACTCCGCCCACTTTCCCTAAGCGTCTCTGACACCCTGCCTCTTCCTTCCATTTGACGCCCTCGCCTGTAAACAACTACTCACCCTATAGTAAACAACTTTTACATGACGAGAGAATTGGCTTTACACTACGCATCTATGCCTCCTTCCCTATAACGGCGACCCGCGAAGCGGGGAGACCCTGTCGTTGCTTACCGCATAGGCTAAAAGCCGGCTTAGGCCGGCGATATGCACAGAAAGCTGCGTAGCTCTAGCCTGTTCTGTTCTCCCCTACCTGAGTACAGACTCAGGGGTCTGAGTGGGAGGAATTGGCTTACCCCCTAAACTAGAGAAGTCCCTTTGTTTCTAAATTAACAATTTGGTATCATTAGTTTAAAAATCGTAATCATATAATATACACCATTGGATCTTGTAGACCCCATTTTACATCAAACATGTAACTGAACGACATGGAAGCATGCTCACCCTCCTTGCGGGGTACCGTATCCAGCAGCAAAGTCGGCATACCCTCCAGATCTGTTCCAAGCATTGGCTCCTCCGCTGCCGGATTGAGCTCCTCTTCCTCGGCCATATCCACCTCCGAAACGATCGTTTCCTCCTCTTCCTCCTCTCATGGGTCCTCTCTTCTTCTTGTCAACTTGAGGCTTCGCGAGAGAGCATTCGATGGAAACTCCATCTACTTCGGCTCCGTTCTCAGCTTCGATTGCCTAAATCGAATATATCACCTTTTTCAGGGCGAATAGATAATTTCGAAAATTTACCTTTATGCAATCCTCACGCTCCTCGAAATGGACAAATGCGTATTCCTTGACTTTCTTCACCCTCTCCACTTTACCGTACTTCTCGAATCTGCAGAAGAATTCATAGTAAGTAATTCAATGTATAGATCCTATTATTCAAATGTCTTACCGTTCCTTTATCATCTCCTCAGTGTATGCTTCCTTCAGATTCCTCACGTAGCATGATTTAACTTTGCTCATTTCCTCCTCTGATGGTTCGTCCTGCTGCTCTGCCCAGTCGACAACAAGTTCGTGATTGAAGGGACGAGGACCCTACAACTAGTTGTTTTGATCCGATACGTGGAAACATTTACATCATATTTGCTGCCCCCATGTTCCACAATTGTTATAATCATGCTCAATGACTCGCAAACCATAACCCCTATATCAACAGTTTCGAAAATCATACACATATCACAGGTCTCCTGTAAGTGTAGGAAAACTTACTCGTTTGGCTACTAGAAAATATTTTGTATCACAGATGTTGATTAAACTTGGATCATGGAGATTATTGGGGGGTCAGAAGAAGGTCAATCCACTCGGTTCGGTGAAATCTGCACATTATCGATTTTTATGATCTACCTCTTCCAATTGACATATTTTAGTCAGTTTTCATCGTAGACGGCACTTTTTGTGCTCATTTTGCTCGAAATGACGAGCTCTACAAAAGTGTAAGCAACGTCCAAAACGAGGGAAGCTGTTTTCACAGCCATTTCATCGGAAAACCGATTTTCAAAACCGATTTTGTACTTCGACCTGTACCTTAACTCCCAATGAGTTTTATTGCTTCTATGGATTCTACGGACAAAATTAGTGGGGGCATACGTTGAACATATTTCATATAACTGGCTTCCCGATATTGATTTACTATGTAAGTTCCCGGACAGCCCATTTTTGTCCAAAACAGTTTTTTGGTTGTATTTCACTTCAAACTGCTCCAATCAAGATTTCTAAAAAAATGAAATCGAAAGCTCTTTTTGAGACGGAGAAAACTGTTTCTGAGCAACACAGCTCAAAAATCACCTCTTGTATAAAAATACTAATAATATCGATTTTCTGGCTTCCTATACCCCAATCGTTTTTATTCTTCCGATGGAATCTCCACACAAAATGAGGGGGTGTATATGTTGACCATTTTTCATATATCTGTCCTTCCACTAGGATTTTACTAGGGGGGTTATCAACGTTTCCGGACTTGGTTATTTTTTTAACGTCGATAATGCCCCCATAGTAAATCCCTAGTGGGAGGACAGATATATGAAAAATGGTCAACATAGACACCCCCTAATTTGTTTGGAGATTCCATCGGAAGAATAAAAAATAAAAAACGAAAATCGATGTTAGTATTTTTATTCAAGAACAGGCCTTATCGTCGAATAACTCGAAAACGGGTGATTTTTGAGCAGTGTTGCTCAGAAACAGTTTTCTCCGTCTCAATAAGAGCTTTCGATTTCATTTTTTTAAATCTTGATTGGAGAACTTTGAAGTGAAATACAACCAAAAGACTATTTTGTACAAAAATGGGCTGTCCGGGAACTTACATAGTAAATCAATATCGGGAAGCCAGTTATATTAAATATGTTCAACGTATGCCCTCACTAATTTTGTCCGTAGAATCCATAGAAGCAATAAAACTAATTGGAAGTTAAGGTACTGGTCGAAATACGACCGATTTCTCGGGCATGAAAATCGGTTTTCCGATGAAATGGCTGTGAAAGCAGCTTCCCTCGTTTTGGACGTTGCTTACACTTTTGTAGAGCTCGTCATTACGAGCAAAATGAGCACAAAAATTGCCCTGTACGATGAAAACTGACTAAAAAACAGGTAGATCATAAAAATCGATAATGTGCAGATTTCATCGAACCGAGTAGATTGGCCTACTTCTGACCCCTAATCGTGTACATACACCACATATAATCGAAACCTGTGACGTAAACTATTTCTAGTAGCCAGCGTTCCTGCATTCTTACAAGAGACCCGTGATATATCAGAATTAAAGATAATCTCGGGATATCACCTAAAATCATCTTTTAATACCTTAAATTTCAATGGCAAGGGATTTTTTTTAAAAAACGACAGCTTACTAGTGCCGTGTTTACCTTAGTGGTGGAGAACTTCCTCTTTGCATCGCTCGCCGTCTTGTGGTCTGCGAAATCCACGAAGCAGAATCCTCGATTCCTATTTCTTTCACCGCCATCGGGGGCTGCGTAGATAATCACGTCCAACACGCCGTCTGAAATGATCTCGTACAATTTAATTCACGGCTCGCAAAAAAGGCAAAAAAAGTGATGAAGACAAGATAGAGGTAGAGAGACAAGACGGGGAGAGGACAAATTTCTGCCAACCTCTAGCAAAACCAAACTCACGCGAAAGCAAAAAAAATTGTCGGTGACAGAGTTTGGCAGAATTACCTGAGTGCTTTCTGAATTCCTCAAGAATCTCTTCTTTTGTTTTCGACTTGGGGATGTTTCCAATGAAAAGTCGGGTATTGGCAACCGAGACGTTCACTTTCAGCGTTTTTCCACTTGCGATTTCATGCCCGTCGAACTATAAATTGCATATGACTACGCAGTTTTTCGCACTTTTAGCGCGTTTTTCAATGTCCAACTGATAAGATTAGTTCGAAATCTTATCGAGAGAGCCGCAAAATAAATCAATGACAATGTAACGAACAATGCAAAAAAAGGAATTAGTGGTGACAAAAAGCATCAGTTCAGAAGGTTGTGCCATACGTAATAAGATTCAATAGGAGACAGAGAAGAGGAAGACAGGAGTGCACAGTGAATAAAGAATGCAACTTACCTCGAGCCTGTTCAAAAAAAACTAAACAATGCCACGACGACATACCCATAAATTACAAAAGATTCGACACCGAACAAAGTATACATTAAAATGAATTGGCTTCTCTCGAGTAAATTTGTTATGATATTTTTTGCGTTTTATGGCACTTTATTTTCGCCTTTTTTTGGTTGATCTTTTCAGCATTTTCAATACTCTAGCTGGTATTACATATAACAATAAAAATAAAATTAAACGCACCTTTTTCGCGGCTTCCGTTGCACAGCCCTTCTCACAATAAGTGAGGAAGGCGTATCCTCTGTTCTGGCCAGTCATCGGATCCATCATGAGACGGAGATCCCAGATCTTTCCAATTTCCTCGAACAGGGGAATGAGCTTGTCCTCGTACATTTCATGTGGAATGTGGCCAATGTATACCTGTAACATAGTATTTATTTTTAAAAGCAATTTAGACCATCACTGGAAAGAATTTAAAGAAACTAACTTCATGGCCATTTGTTCCGGGCCCAGTAGGAGCCCCTTCCCAGTCAGGTGGTGGACCTCCATACTTGCGTTGCCCAACAGTTACCTGCAACAAAATGTTGGTATCCCCAAAATATATATAATCGTAAATAAGGTATAGCACACCTCCAGCTTATAACCAGTTCTGTCGAGGATGGAGCTGATTTCTTCTATGACAGGTCCTCCAATTAGGTTCTTGCTCAGAACCTTAAGGTATTATTTGTAGATTCCAGCGTTATGAACTATTTCACTAAGCAAGTTCGCCCGGAACGTCGCTTCGCTCCTCAATGTGACACCAAGCCTGAGCAATACTCTACCCGTAAGACATGCCAAAGTGGTGTAGTAGCCGTGCAAAAAATAACAATATTTCAGTTCCCCTTCGACCAAAAATGAACTTACGAAAGTCGCTCCAAGTTGGCGAACACGATCGCGGAGGTTCCTCATTACGGACATAAGATATTGTGGCTTGTTTTGGACACCGAAGAGCTTGGTGGCCTAAGGAGTTTATAATAAGCTATGTATAAAAATATTTAGCTTACGATCAGCTGTTCGATGAGATACACAGCTTCTTCTTTGGGAAATTGCTTCAGCATTTCAAGTGCGCGTTCGTCGAAGTCTTCAGACGTAACATCAGTTGCATCGAAACTAAAAGGACAAGTGAATTCGAGAAATACAAATCATCTACTCACAGTTGAATCATCTTGTCAGCGACAAATTGAGAGACTCCTTGGGATACCAGCGCCACAGTTCGCTCGTCAACTTCCACCTTCTCCTTAACATTATATCCTTATTATTCCTAAATACTTAATATCCTTATTATTCATCAATACTTTCATATTTGACTAAGCCAATAATGCATTTTAATACCACTGAAGAAGAATCTCCATTGCTCGGCTTCCGATCCTCCTCATTTGAACCGTTGTTGTCTCCGGGAATCGATTCCTCAGCCACAGGGATCTCCTCCTCCTTCACAGGGACAGCGGGCGCCTCAGTGTTCACAGCTTCCTCGCTCATCACCACGTCGGTCATTCAAGGATTGTGTCCTAGAATGTACTTTTAGCACCAAAAGACCATTGAAAAATCGATAACAAGAATTAAAAAGGTCGCGAAAAGGCGTGGCGAAAAAGGCGCCTTTGACTACGGTAAATATGTTCATGCATATCACGGCGCTAGTTCAAATGTTTTGAGAAAAATCGATCTTTTTGGTTAAAAGGATATTTAAAATGAATAATAATTCTAAATAACTTTGGAATACGCGCTTACACACACAGCTACATCTACAACGAGCAGAATTTTAAATTGAAAGTGTACCAATTGTCACATTCATGCAAAACAATGTTCCCGCTTTGGCGCCAAAATCCTCCCGCTCATTTTCATCCATCGCCGCGTCCCTCGCTCATTCAGTCTTGTTGGTTCAGTCTTTGTTTTCTTTAGTGTTTAGTCAGGTTGGTCTTGATGTCGGTCTCATCATTGATATTTTGTATTTTTTTGTCTCGAAATCTCTCCTTGCAATTATTTGCATTTTAATTTCCGTTCTCGTACTTTAATATTCGTCTTGTTGAGGCAGAAATGGCTCGTGCTGCTAAGGCTGAAAAGAAGAGCACATCCCCGAAGAAAGCTGCCAAGAAAGAGACTAAGAAGGCCAAGGTAATATTTTATCCACATCTATGTCTATTTGTTTTAATTGACGTGAGATCAATTTCCAATTGTTTATCTTGTTCTTAGAGGGCAATTATTTATTGTAGGACCCCAATGCGCCCAAGCGAGCTCTTTCTGCGTACTTCATCTGGATGAATGAGAATCGCGCCTCGCTCACCAAGCCCGGAATGTCCGTGGGAGATGTTGCAAAAGCAGCTGGTGTCGAATGGAAGAAGCTGAAGGACAAGAGCAAGTGGGAGAAGGCCGCCGCCGAGGACAAGAAGAGATATGAAGCAGAAATGAAGGCATACAAAGCCTAATCCCTCTCCCTCTCTCGCTCCGTGCACATGGGTATCACCTTTCTTTCGCAAACCATGCTGTACTCTAAACCTGTAATTACTCCAGTTTCCCGCTCAACGGGCTAACAATTGCTACCTCCTGTAACCCATTCATTGTTTCCCCCCATATATTTCGTCGGCGAAAGCCTATCTGTACTCGATTGTTTTGATCTCATCTTTGTAATAAACTAGCCCGTCTACAATGACCATCACGCCACAACTCAATCAGATTCCTCGACAAGTAAAATTAGTTTCAACCATGGATGTTTGGTGGATGGGATCCCATGGGAGCTATTAGCAGAATACTTTATTTCATCATGAGAATCCGATTGTGGGTTTTCTAGTTAAGGCTAGAATTGGTTTTCAAGGATTCTCTGCCTTCTGAGGAAATCTTTGGGGTCTACCATATGAGGCACTTTGCGTCTGAAGTCGGACTTGGCCTCTTTCAGGAGCTGAGCGATGTAAAAATAGTCGGGAGTTACGTCGTTGTTGATGGAGCGGAAATAGAACTGAATGTATAGTTGGAATGGGGAGGAAAGGGTGGTCTAACATGGATGGCGAAGAACTGAGTGGGGCAATTGGCAAGGACGACTCTCGCTGGGAAGAGAGACGTCTTCATCAGATGTCTACAATGGGGAGTAGATAGTAGATGGGGGAGGGGAGCTCAACCTGAGATCAGGGATGGAGTCGTAATCTGCCCATGCCAGAGGCTTGGCTGACTTGCAGTTGCACCACTCAATGAGACAGTAGAAGAATCCCCACAGATCGTCCACTCGACTCTGCATGGAAGGAGGTCATGGGGGGGAGGGGGGGGGGAGACACCTGATCTCGACCCATCTCTGCATCCACATTCGCCCATTCGTCCGTACCACGCATTCCCACGTAGCTCCGAACAGGTCGAAGTCTGAGGAAGATTGAAGGCCAAAGATTAACCCTCAACTTACGCTCCGTTCTCGGCAGTGAAGATGCGTGCCATGCCTAGATCGTACATCACGAGCAATTTGTCCTGCGGTGAAAGGATCCATCCTCTCTCTCCTACCGTATACCTTGTACATGCCCACGTTCTCTGGCTTGATGTCTCTGTGTATGAGTCCACAGCTGTGCAGGTCATACAGTGCCTGGATACGGTAGTTAATCAATGATTGCACTGCAATCCGTGCGGGAGTTGCTCTCACCTTGAGAAGCTGCAGGCCGAACTCGCACACTTTATCGATTACCCCACTGGGAGTTTTCTCGTTTGCGATAGCCGTTACGGGATTGCCCGGAACCATCTCCATTACCGTATACGACACCTGAGAGTACTGTAGAGGAGGAGCATCGATCGATATTCCACGTCTTCTCCATTGTTGTTCTTCGTCCTTCCGTAATCGAGCATTCTCACGAGATGGCGAGTACGATCATCCTTCCACTTCGGCTTAGCTCTTCATTCATAAACAGTTACAGTAATCCTTAGCTACCTCTAGAATGTGTCGCATCACAGACGTTTCCCATTCCATCGAAGTGGATGCGTATTGATTGAGTGCCACCTGGGGGTACGGTAGTATACTGTACACATGGAGATCCCTCCAACCTTCATCACAGCCTTCTCTTTCTCCTTTGTCACAGAGAGGACTACGCCATTCGCTCCTGATGGTAGATCAAAGATCACCGAGGGGGGATTCTCTAACCATTTCCGATGGCCTTCTCTATCTTCCATCCTGCCACTTCCTTCTGTTTCTTCACGAGGAAGTCAGTCAATTCGATGATCTCTGGATTGTCAGTCTGCAGTTCAGTCATCGTCGCATCTCTGCAGAGATCAAAGATCAAAGGGGAGAAGGGGGGGGGGGAATCACTTGGGAGCTTCCCCCATCGCAGATTCGCCTCCCATCGTGGAAGAGGGACCACTCTCTTCGAGGGTGCAGAGGAGAAATGAATGAAGGAGAGAAGGAAGAGAAGGGAAGCATATTCTCATTTCAAAATGAACTACGAATTGTTTGTTTATTTTCTTCGTATTGTCATTATGACCATTACACAAGAAGTGATGACTAGATTGCTTCACAACACGAGAAGGAACGGCTCTTTTCCACAGAGGATTATTTGATTGCTCCTCTATTCTTTACCCGATTCTCGCATGGGACAGCCCCCCCCCCCTCTATCACAGGTCCCTCATCTTCCGATTGTGACTCTCTTCTTCTGTAGATGGCATGAGTAACGACTTTCCTTCTCCAGGTTGGCATTCGATCAGATAAGTCCTTCCTCCTTTCTTCAATCTGCTCTCATATCTCCCCCTCTCATCTCAATCCGGACCTACTCCAGTAACTGCTTCATGAGAAGCGAGAGAGGATGTGACTGGAGGAGGGAGAGAGAGGGGGGAGGAGGGAGGGAGAGGGGGGCAGTAATAGATTAGTGACTCGTTCTCCAGTCGTATCCCTCCTCCCTCTTCATTCATGATCTAATTTGCCTATGACTGCATCCTCTCCATTACTGTCTCCACTCTCTATTATTAATGTATCAACTGTAATCGCACCCTTTCCGTTCCTCCTCCGAACTCACTTCGATCCCCCTCCCTTCCCTTCTCACTCCTCATTCACTTCCCTTGCCCTCTCTACACTGTCTGGCACTCTTTCAGGAGTAGACACTGCATATTCGTCTCCTTCCCCTTGACATCTCAATCACGTTCTTCCTTCATAGATTATTCTCCTCATTGCAGATGAAAGTGTTGGAAGAGGAGGACGAGTTGAAGAGTAGAGCAGAGATGCTTCGATTTCGGAGGTGATCTTTGATCTCTCCTTCTCTGACTTCCCCATCTCAGGGCTGCCTTCTCAGCAGTAGTCCTCTCCACTTCGACCATTCTCTTCTCCATTCTCCTCATGCCTCTCATCTATCAGAATGTACAGAAAATGCACTCGAAACTGCAGACTGACACCGATTTCTGCAAGGTTCGAAGAGAGAAGAGAAGATGATCCCTTCTCCTCCCTTTCAGTCTCGCAATAGAGATCTATGGACTGAACTGATGACCATCTCCCTTCTCAGAGGAGGTCTAAGTCACAATCGAACGAGGAGAGAAGTACACGATGACAAGAGGTTCCCCCTCCCGTCCCCCTCCCCCTCCCCCCATACAGTGCCCTTTTGAGTGCCGAAGAGACGGAGGAGGGACGATGGCTATTCGGCCACTTCGTCAAGGCAGCTGATGTCATCGAGTGAGTCGTCATCTTAGAGAGAGAAGGGAGAGGGAAGGGAGGAGGAAGGGGTCATGGTCAGGAAGACTGGATTGGCCAAGGAGAGGACTATCAGGAGGCAGCAGGAGAGAGGACGAAGACAATACGTGAGACCCCCCCCCCCCCCTCATCCCCCTCATTCATCCTCCCCACATTGCAGGACAAGAATCCGACGGGCAGTCGATATCAGGCTGAGCCCGTGAGTGATATATCTCTTCGATATCTCCTACCGTACATTTGCAGATCCCAGTGGCGCAAGCACAGTGTTGTCCGTGTGTACAGGGACCTGCAGGACCACCAGGGCATCCCGGAGCAGATGGTGGGGAGAGCGAAGGAAGGGGAGGGGGGGAGGAAGAAGGGGAGAATAGGGAGAGGGGAGGAAGGGAAGGAGGGGAGGGGGGGGGGGGGCGGAAGAGGAGGAGATGCCATTGCAGGAGCAGATGGTGCAGATGGAAATCCAGGGGAGGATGGACCCAATGGAGTCGGTACGGCCATCCCATTCGAGTTATTTTATCTGTTCATGCTATTTTATCTGTTCTGTGATACGAATTAATATAAGTTACTACGCGGTGGCCTCCCTCGATGGATGTTCATTTGAGATTCGCCAACTCTTTCTCCTCCTCAGGAGGATTCGTATGGGGGAGTGCAACAGTCAGTTCAATCGTGCCAGAATGAATGCCCTCCTGGACCTCCTGGTACCTCCCCCTCCATCATCTCTCCAATATTCTCTCTTCAGGTGCTCCAGGATCACCTGGAGATAAGGGTCCCAAGGGATATCCAGGACAGCAAGGAGAACCAGGCACTCCCGGCAAGCCTGGCCCCACTGGACCACCTGGGAAAGTGGGTCCACAGGGATTGCCTGGATACCCTGGTCGACCAGGAGAGAGGGGAGACAATGGAAAGCACATACAGGGCCAGGCACCCTCAGGGTGAGGGAGGACCGAGAGGACTTCCAATGAGGATATTATTGCAGACCCCCTGGAAGACCTGGCGAACCCGGTCTCCCTGGACCTCCTGGAGGTCCCGGTATCAAGGGAAAACCAGGAGGACCCGGACCAAGAGGACCAATCGGTGATCAGGGAAATCCAGGTAGGTCAAGGGAATGAGAAACGATGAGAGAGAGGGATGTTAAGGACCGTATGGTAAGCCTGGCCCCGCGGGACCACCGGGACCAGATGGAGTCAAGGGATCTGGAGGAACTTGCGACCATTGTCCCACCCCCAGAACGGCACCGGGATATTGAGAAGAAGAGAAGAGTCCAATCAATGTGTAATACCCATAGGATCAAAGATTATTATCGTAATGAAGTTTTATTGATTGAATGCTTGATGAAGGGAGGTCAGATGGAATATCGTTGGTAGATAGGATTCAGCACGACTCTTTCTCGGTTATATTCCAGGTAGCCATTACCATACTGAATCATGGATTATCGATTGATTCTCTATCTTGATCTACCTGATCCTCCCCATGCAGATACGATAGGTCGTCGAATCCTCCGTGAACCTCTTCGAAGAAGAGAGTCTCCTCGAATTTGTCTGAACCCCATAGTAGCTCCTTCACCTCCTCCTCTTTATCTTTCTCTCTGACCTCTGAGATGTTCAGCCAACAGATTGTCATCCACCAGGTCATGAAGATAGAGATGCTGCATTCCACAGAGGGCCATTTTCATCATTCCCATATTCATCTGCAACCATCTACAGTAATGCTGATGTCGATCGATTCTCTGACATCACAGTATCCTCCGGGACAGCAGATGACTACAATATTCTCTGCACAATGACATGGGAAGTACGCTTCTTTGTACTTGTCCTTCGGAACAACCACTGCTCCCAGAGTAGCTCTCTCCCATATGCCTGGAGGAGGAGGAGTCGAGAGAGAGGGGAGAGGGGGGGGGGGGGGGAGGGAGGGGGAGATTCACCTGCTACGTTCTGGATGAATTGTACGGCGCAGACAAGGTTGACACTTGCGAGATAAGTCTTGGGTAAATCTTTCTCCCAGCAGTCTGTCTTGTATGTGACCACTCAAGAGAGAGATCAAAGATCAATGTGAGTAGGAGGAGTACCTGCTCGAGATGAATTGTCGTAGAGACTGAAAACGTTATCTCGAGGGAGGGAGAGAATGAGGGAAGGGAGGAAGTAGAGGAGGACCACACGCATTCAGAGAAAGAGGCCAGAATGAACGAAGAAGTTGATTTGCATCGAGAGAGAGAGAGACCGTCTCTTCTGGTCCAATCAGTCGATCCCTTTCCTCTCTTCGTGAGTGGTTCACTTCTCCCTCTATCAGATGATCCTCATTCTCTCCTTGTGTCTCCTCCTTTACCAATCATCTTCCTCTGTCTACTGTGAGTTCTCCTTCCTCTCTTCTTCTCTCTCTACTTTTTTTTTAGATTGCCCCCCTACGGGTGAAATTGAATTGGATGCAGTGGAGAAATTCATGAACGATGACCTTCCAACTGGTTATCACCTCCCCCCCCATGAAGTTGAACCTCTTTTAGGTTCGAAGTACACATTCAATCCACCGATAACTAACGACGATCTGAAAAAGAAATGTAAAGACTCACAAGATATTGTGATTGTAAGAAGGTGGAACGTAGACAAGGGTTCGACCTCCCCTCTATTCCATTGAACTTTCGCATTGAGCATCGAAGAAGGTCACTCCATCTCTTTCCATTCTGAAGGATAGTAAAGATATTGATGAGTTCATGCAGAAAGTGAGTGAGTCGCAAGGTGGGTGGAGAAAGGGATTCTCTTGCAGGGAGGACTGTGCAAACCGAGAAACGAGTGAGTGTATGTTATTGGAAGAAAGAGAGGGATGCTCCTCCCTTTCAGAGGAGACAAGGAAGTGATCTACTATGGAAGTGGAGAACCTTCGGCGAAACACGTCTTGTTGATGTGTGGATGTGAGTGAGAAGAGACTTCATCTCCCTTCATCATTCACTCCAGATCGAGAACTTAAATGCGGAAACGATGCTCGGCAATGGGAGAAAGGAGCGAGTGATACCAAGTGAGAAAGGGATGGGAAAGGCGAAGAGAGAATCCATTGGCAGGTCCTTCTGGTGCCAACTCAATCTCAAGTCTAATGGTGAGTGAATGGAAGTCCCCCTTGAAGTGATCCTCCCTTGAGAATGGAAGACATTCGTATCTCATGATTCGTCCTTCCACGTCTACGATGATGAGTTAGTATGCGAGATGGAGGAC
>BTRK01000005.1:20946403-20973790 GCA_036245805.1 Pristionchus mayeri | reverse complement strand
GTGAACTATGTTCGAAATTCGTGCTTTTCTGTTGTTTTTCTTATGTTTAGGGATTATTTTTGAGTTTAGCTTATGAATACTTTGAAGGAAAATCTTCCCTTAGCTGGAATAGCTTCAGAATACAGCGTAGTGAAAGTAAATACGGTTGGAGTAATTTTTTCGATTATGGATCACCGCTTTCACCACCCTGCTATTCCATCAGAGGGAAGGTTTGTCCTTATAAGCAGTCATAAGTTAAAAGCAAAAATAATTGATAAAAATAAGTAAAACAAAAGAAAAGTACGAATTTCGAACGAATTTATGCCGGTTTTTAACGAACTTTTCAAGGAGCTGCGTGAAAAGTTAGAGAAAGGCGAGATAGCACGCGTTCTTGAGAGAGGGAAAAGGAAGCAGTGATTGTTTACTTCAAAGTATTCATAAGCTAAACGCAAAAATAATCCCTAAACATAAGAAAAACAAAAGAAAAGCACGAATTTCGAATATAGTTCGTCGAAAAGTTCGCGAACTTTTCAACGACCTGGTTAGAGAAAAAGAGAGAGCACACGAACAGGAGAGAATCAGAAGTTGGCGAACTTTTTACGCAACTTTTTTCGCAACTTTTCTCGCATCTTTTTGACAGATTAAACAGGTCGATTGTGATCTTAATTGTCCTCATGGACAAAATGCCGCCACTGAAAAAAATTGTCTTCATGGACAAAATGCCGCCCCACTGAAGAAATCTTATTCTTTAGCTTGTCCACTAGTGTTGTTCGCTCGAGCGTTGCTCGCGAGCGCTCGCCGCTCGAGCGGTCAATTCGACGAGCGCTCGAGCGCCAATCGCTCGAGCGATTATTTCTGGGATTCGCTCGAGCGAAAGCGGCGCTCGAGCGATGAATTCGAGCGATTTTAATCAATGCAAATTCAAGAAATAATGGCAAAATCACTCGAGCGCTCGCCAAAAATGAATTTCTCGAGCGCCGCTCTCGCTCGAGCGATGTTCTAAATGATCGCTCGAGCGCTCGTCAATAATTAATCGCTCAAGCTTCGAGCGCTCGCGAATAACATCACTATTGTCCACATTAGCATACACCAACCTCCTTACCTCCTGCCCAGCAACCCGAAATCCAATCTTTATCGACAATCTGCAGTTCGATTTCGTCGAATCAGCCACCCGAAAAGAAGATGGTGGGAGTCGCGCTGAAAGATCGCTGGAGGAATAAATGCGTGTGCGGGATCACGAAGCTGCGGCATTGAATCGGGGAGGGATATGTACATATAAGTCTACAGTACCCAACAGTAACCTACAGTAACCCAAGGCAGGCAACAGTATCTCCTTCTACAGCATCTCAGTGAAGAAGATATATTCTTTGATGCTTTAATCTATTCTGACAGTACACTAAAAATATACAGCAGTGATACATGTGCAGATAATCTAACAGAATTGGAGATCACGCATTCAACAGTATTGTATTTTTTCTCATGTTTTACTCTCGCTAATGAACAGACCGCATTCATGTTATGCCAATTCTCTGTGGATTGCATCTCTTCTAATTTCCATTCAGCCTCCCCCCTTTCATGCCCTCAGGCCCTATTGACGCGTAGCGGTCTTGCGTCGCGGCCCTCTTCTGCCATAGAAGGAAGGCAGGGGAGAGAAAGAGAAGGAGACTGACGTGAACAGGGAATTCATCGGACGCAGCATAGAGTGGCAAAGGGAGAACTGTCTGCCTCCCTCCTCCCCCCCTCACCCTCCCTCATCCCTCTCTCCTTCTACTCGTGCACTCGATGGAAAGGAGTCCTGCAAAACTTGAGTAACCACTCGAAGAACAATCTCAAAGAGGCGATAGTAGCAGCCAAAGGTAATCTCTCCCCTCCTCTTCCCCTCTCTTTCACTCTCTTCGTTTCCATGAGATCATTCCCACTCTCAATAACATTTTTTGAATAAAATTATTCGGGATATCATGATGGATGTCACATGAGCAGTATGTACTTTCCTCGAATTGTTGTTCTGGAAAGGTGAAATTGCGGTAATCAAAGGCAGGGAGAAAGAGGATGTAGTTAGATGATGAAAACGATTGTTTCGGATAGATTGTAGGTCGGTTCCTCCTCCTTCTCATTTGCTCATTCTCCATCCTTTATTCTAATTCCTTTCGTGTATTCTCTCTTGTGCGTGTATTCTCTCTTCTGAGAGATTCCACAGATGGGGGGGGGGGGGTTCCCAGTCCCTACCAAGAGAGAGACTGAATGGAGTGAATTGGCAGAAGCGGTGAAGAACCATCGTGAGAAGGCGGACGCCCCCTGTGCCTACGTGAGAGAGAAGTGTCTGGCTGCATTCGAACTTGCCTTCGACCATGGAAACGAACGGGCACAGCACTTCGCTGTCGAAGGAGTACAGGTCAGAATGATGAGGAAGTTCTTCCCATGCCAGACATCGAATCAGGACAAGAGCCGATAAACATGACCAGTGCATTACATGATGCTGACGGCCTTGTTAGAACTGAGTGATTATCTCGATTGCAGAACCTCTTGCGAGACAGTAGTTTCCACTCGAAAGTGTCATCGGACAAGCCAGAACACGCATTGCCTTCTCAACTTCTGGCGACGTTCACTGCGATCTCTCAGTTTAACAGCCAACTGCAGTGCCATGCCATGACGGTGAGAGAGAGAAGAGTAACGACATCAGCTGACCATTCCAGTTGATAGTTGAGATGATGAGTAGTTCGTCGATCACTCCCACTCTCACGGAAGTGCAAGAGGCAATCGAGGTATGGTCCATCTTCCATCGCTGATCTTTGATCTCTCCCTCAGTTGTGCATGCGAGTCTTCTCCTCTTCTCGGAGAGGAATCTGCACGAATGTCATCCAGAGCTGCCATCTCCCAGTCCATTTCCAGCTACTGCTCCAATCGATACGCTGCTGTTGTGGTATCGTATCAAGCCCGACTATTGTAACTCGTTGATCCGTTCAGGACGAAGTGCAAGACAACATCGCAGTGTATCTAGACGCTACCTCGATCCTGGAAGGCTATGTGGGGCTACTGGATCAGATGAAGGTGAGGGGGAGGGGAAGGGGGGAGAAGAAGGGGGGTGTCGTCATCACTACGCAATCGCAGACAACGAACGAGCAATCAGTGGTAGTTCTGGATGCTACTCACGCTCTTCTCTCATCTCAACCTCTCTCAGTCCTCTCTCACACTCCCTTCCTCAATCTACTCTGGTCAGTCCCCTTCCCCTTTCCTCATCCATCCACTTTCCAGGGAGAAATTGTGTCCACTGCTGATCAAACTGCTCGGAGTGCCAGATAAAGTCAGTCCTAAATAGGTTCTCCCCCTACCGTACTCTTTTAGATCTCTTCTACCCCTACCCCTGTTTCCACATCAGCGTCAGATTCGACGGATGAGCCAGTGGGACAGGGTCAGATGGCTCGATTCACCCTTTCCCCAGCTGTTCTCGCGAGTCCCGAGGCCAGTCGAGCACTCTACCTGTGAGTCCCCCCAGAAGTGATCTTTGATCTCTCATCTCCTCAGGATCGTCGACCAGCTGCTTCGTCTCCTGTGTGCAGTCTCTTCGATGCATTCTGTATTGGAGGCACTCTTCCACAAGGCATTCCTCTTCCCCAAGATAGAACAAAGGACTGAGGCTATCAAGGTCATCAGAAAGGTACTACTCCTTCCCCCTCTCCCCCCTCCCCCTCACCTCTCTCCACATCCCCCTCTTTGCAGCTTCTGGGGGATCCACGTAGACTGGCCGATCTCGTTCGTGTCTCTCTATCGGCTCGATCCCTCTCCCTCTGGAGGTAATCGATACTCTCTCTCTACCGTACCCTTCCTTCCCTCCAGGATGCTGATCGTGTGTCTGGTGGAGAGTTCCTCTCCCCAATTCGATGTCTGCATCGAGTCAATCAGAGCAACTCAATCGATGGTGAGAGAAGAGGATGAAGTGATGAAGACTCTTTCTTTCCAGTTGGAAGGCCTTCTGGAGTTCATCGAGTCAGATTCGTTCCTTCCCTCGGAATCGAAGGAGACTCTTCTCGCCCTCTTCCCCACTCTCGAAGAAGCAACTGCTGAGAGTAAGTAATCAATGAGATCTCTCTCATTTCCCTCGCAGGTTTTGCCAATCCCATACGGAGAATGACGACGATGGAGAGTAGAGACTCAGTGGAGACTACGGGAGGAAATGAGGCTGATGAGGTGATCTTTGATCTATGGAAAGAGAAGAAGAATGATTGATAGGAGGGAGAGGAAGACTACTCGGACACTCTACGAAGACTGGAGAAGAAGTTCGGAATAGTGAAGGAGGAAGAGGAGGGAGAAGAGGGAGAAGAAGGAAAGAGATCACTGAGAGGATCGATAGATGATGAGCCTCCTCCCACTCCATCCAGTGATCCCATCGTGAGTTTACGAGATTCAGGATCCACCCATCATTGCCTCTCTCAGAGTGAAAAGGCGACAGCTCGAAGATTCGTAACGTGTCTCTCGCAGCGAATTCAAGATTGGGAGAAACTACGGTATTGCAATCATTGATCGCTCCATTGAATAATGCATTCAGTTCAACAGTGCAAGTGGATGCTGCAATCATTGACTTCGCTTCTGGGTACTACCAAGGTATACCTCTCCTCTTCCCCTCCCTCCTCCCCCTCCTCCTTCCCCTTCTCACTCTCTCCTTCAGAGTTCTCCCTGGCTCATTCGGAGAACTTCCGCACGAAGTCTAAGGTGCAGCAGGAATTCCTGAACACGGACGCCCTCTATCTGACTGCTCTCTCTTGTCTCTCACTCGGATTCAGAGGTGCTCATCGAGTGTCGTGGGTGAGTGGATGAGAGAGAGGAGAGATCAGAGATCACTTGAGGGTCTCTTCAAGTCGAAAGTCCTCGTCCCTGGCTGTCTAGTGTATGCGAGTGAGACATGGCTGAGCGAGGTTCCTCCCTCGACTCTTCCCTAGTCGAATCCCCCTTCAGGTCTATCTCAGTGCAATGAACAACGAGGAGGTGAGAGTGAAGGAGGAAGGAGCACTCACTGATCTCATTCGAGGTTCCCCCCTCCCCCCTCCCTTCCCCCATCCACTCCATTCAGACTATGATGGATTCGACAATCGCAAGTTGTCTGACTTTGACCGACTGGAGAGAATCAGAGAGGGGCCAGGAGACAGTGCCAAGTCCCTTCCAGGTCATCCCTTCCCTTCCCTTCTCTTCCTTGATCTTTGATCTCTCTCAGAACGATTGGCTGCTCGGTGGTTCATTACCGCATCGTGGGAGGGAATCTCCAAGATTCTATCGACATTCGTGTCAGTGAAGGAGAGGAAGAAGGTGAGGGAGGAGGAGGGAAGGGATGATACTAACCCCTTCAGACCCGTCCCAAGGTCCAAGAAGCTGTTGTCTATGCCATTCGAGCTACGCAGAAATTGGCCAATCTCGCACTTGCTTTGGGTTAGTCTTTGATCTCTCTCAACTGATCTTTGATCTCTCCGTAGGTCTTGGTTCTCGTTGTGGATGGATCTTCGAAAGATTGGTGGAATCTTCGTGCGATGTAGATGAATTGAGGAAGACGGCGAGTGCAGAAGAAGCAAAGAGAATCAATCTAGTAGACAGGCAATCAATCGATAGAAGGAAATGAGTACGGTAGTCGATGCTCAGGGATGATCTGCTCTCCATTCAACTAGTGCTCGATAATGCATTCGTTGCCATACACGCTCCCGAGTGCTGGAAACAAGTGATACGGTAGAAGGGAGAAATCGATCGCTCCTACATCTACCGTATCCAGGTGTACGGAATACGTGTGGGAACTGGAGAAGTACATCTACGGAGCACTGTGCTACCAGGAAAAGAGCAGTAGATCACTACTGGGAAGTTGGAGGAAGGAGGTACGGTAGGAATAGGAGAGGCTATCGAGAACTGACTACAGAATGCGCGAGAGAAAGCACGAGAGGACTGGGAACCAGCAGTGGAGAAGGACGTGGAGAGTGTAGTGAGGGAGGGAAGAGAAAGTGTGACGAAGGATGAGATCAACAAGGCCATCTGCATACTCATTGCCAAGACTGATCGGTGAGGGAGGGACCATCCACTTCTGACCCCCCCCCCCTTCTCAGATTGTACTCCTCCGTTGGAAGCTGTCTCTCTCTTCCCTCCCTTCATTCCTTCCTCCATTCACTCATCCTCTCCTCTGAGAATCGACTCCTTCTCACCTCTACTAAGTCTCCCTCTCTCACTCCTCCCGATTCCCTTCTGGGTTAGCATTCCAAAGTGAACTTCCGAGAAGAAATCACTTCCTCTCTTCTCTTCTCTTAAACTTCGAATGCTTTCCTGCAGCTCGTCTCTCTCTCATTCTCTCTCACTTCACTGGTCGTCCTCTCGTTCATCAGATGCTGCTATGGGCCACTGTCGCCGCCCATCTCATTCAAGTACTCCCCTCCCCTTCTTCACCTTCTTTCCAGACTGATCTTTGATCTTTACTAGATCGCTTCATCCTCAGTGGACGAGTCTCGTACAGCAGGGAATGTTCTCTCGGAGGCAGTTGCCTCTCTGGTGATCAGCGAAAGTGCAGGACAGTCATTCAACCAGATGATACTCGCCCCATTCCAAGTGAGAAGAGAGAGGAGAAAGGGAAAGATCAAAGATCATCGCAGACGATTATGTGCAGAGAGGAGTGTCAGCCAGAGACTCGCACTCAACTCATTCTCGCCCTGGCTGAATCAGTGAAAGAGAGGTAGACAGACTTCGCCCCCTTCTCCCCCCTCCCCCCTCCTCCTCAAGCCGGTATTCCTCCCTTGCAGATCAGATCGACTGGGATCAGGATGGAAACCCCTCTTCGGGGCACTCAAAGCAGTTCGCTCTCTCCAATTGGAGGAGGATCGAGTGCCATGGACAGTCCTCGATGTCATAGCCACCTATCTCCGACTCACGAAGTGGTTCGTTCCCCTCTCTCCTTCTCTTCTCATCCTTCTTCTTCTCAGTTCGGTTCTCTCTTCGTCTCTTCCCGATTGTCTCGCTTGTGTTTCTCACTTCCTCCAATCTTCTCTTCTCCATGGATCCATTCTTCCCTCGAAGCAGAAAGACGAGGAGAACAAGACTGAGAGTGGAGAGGAAGAGAAGAGTCAGTTCAATCCATATTACGGTAGGCACAATCCCCTTCAGAGTCTCCCATCGATTTGGATACTCAAGTGAGCGAGGCAACTCTCAATCTCATCCGTCCCCTCTTCACTGTCATTCTCAATCTCTACCGTACTCCTCACATTCCCAATCAATCTCTCCTCCATCGGTATACCGTACTCCTCTCCTCCTTCCAAGACTCCTTCCAGACTTGAACTACGCACTCGTGCCCTTTCTGCACCGAAGGAGTTCGATTCTCTCCATCTCTCTCAATCAGTTCCTCCTCTCTCTACTCTTCTCGATCCTCTCACTTCCACTAGACTCCCTCAAGATCCTCCCTCCTCCACCCTCGATAGACCCCTCGAAGGTATTCTATATCTCATGATTCCAATCGATATCAAGCTCGCAGTCCCCGTCGGTGATCTACCCTGGATGAACAACCCAGATGCGCAAGCTCATGAGATGGCTTCGTGTGAGCTGGTACTATCACTGGTTAGTCCTACAGTAACCCTACCGTATTCGATGAATGGTTTCCTTGAGGTGGAACAGTTGTGTGGAGCCCTCATCACAGCACCCTCCACCGTGCAACCAACGATGATCGAGACCATCGAGTATCTCATCACCACAGTGCGCACGTCGGAGTGTGGTAATCATCGTCCTACAGTACCCCCCCCCCAACCCCCCCTCTCAGGTCCTTCCGTTGCTGCATACTGCGTCCACTCCCTCCTCCTCCCCCACATAACAGCATGGACGAAGCGAGTCGGAGGAAAGTCAGTACTCGATCAATCGCGTTATCTTCATTATCGTAATCCAGGAAGTCGAGTGATCGGGGAGGAACGACGAATCACAAACACGCAGTGGGAACTGCAACTGCAATCGTCGTAGACTCGATCGCACTCTCACCGGGTGAGGATCAATACCGTACCTCATAGTACCGTAGTATCCACGACCCCTTGCAAGACCCCCTTGTTAGGCGTGCTTCTTTTACAGAAGGAACATGGGAAACTCGATTATTGGCTGACATGCTGGAAGTGGCGAGGGTCTGTCTGGAGCAACCGGGTGATCTTTCCAGAGGTATGAAGAGGAAGAATACTGTCTCACGGGTACGGTATTTAGTGGGCGTGGCTTCGATTCGTCATCTCATAACTCTCGCTCCTTCCTTCACTCAATCGCAGTGGAGAGTCGTGACGAAATCACTGTGGGACGCATGGTATACTGTAGTCTCTGAATGAGAGAGAGCTTATCGATTGAAGGGCTGTGACTCTTTTGCCCCTTCGGAAGTTGCTGTGCCACTATCTCGAGGGAGGGGGAGAGTCATCCGAAGGTGGAGAGATATTCACTGATGGAAAGAGTTGTCTCTCTGGAAGAGCAAGAATGCTAGCAAAGCAGGTATCGATTGGTAGATCATCCCCACTCATCCACCGTACTCTTAGGTATTCCTAGTGGATGAGCAAAGGGAGGAATTGAATGGAGAAGATGATAGTGAGGAAGGGGAAAAATCGGAAGAGGGAGCAACTGTGATCGTAGTCAGAGAAGGACTCAGAGAAACGTCAGTTTACGATTCACGAGGATACGGTAACGAGAGGTTGATTGAAGGATCGGAGTGGGAGATCTTGTGAGGTCTCTACTAGCTCATCAGATGCTCATCCAACAGGTCGCCCTTCTTCTATCATCCGCCCATTCAGTCCCTGACGGATTACGGTAAGAGGAGTACTGTGAGTAAAGTTGACCAATCGATATTTACAGGAAGATCATTCCTACAGTGACTGAAGGATATCTGGAGAGATTAAGTGACGACTCTCGATGGACTCTCTTCCAGTGTCTCGATGCATCCATACAAGTCAGTCTCTATCCCGCTCCCTCTCCTTTCGTGTGGCGACCAGACTTGGGCGCTACTTGGCAATCTGCCAGTTGCCAACTTGGGGGGCACTCGATAATTTTTCGTTCTCTTAAGACCTCTCTCGACCTCGATTCTCGTCCTTCCCTCTCTTCTCTCCTCTCTCGTCTTCTCTCCGTCCCCAATGCCAATCTACACAAGCAGAAAGTGTCTGCCACTGCAATCAAGATGCACTCTCTCTTCTCTCTCGCTGAGATGGACGAGTCAGTTATCGATTAGCTCATTCCTTCTACGGTACCCCTCGTAGATCTGAAGAGAGTCCTCATCTGTGGAGAATTGCTCGAATGGAGGAGTATCTGGTTCGAGAGTTGGATCGAGTAGAGAAGGAAACAGCCAGAGAGAAGATATCTGCCTACGCGAGACAGCATCGAGAACAGGTACCGTAGTCAAAGGAGAACAATCATCTATCGAGAACTGATAATGCAGAAATTCGAGTTCATGCTCGTTGAAGAGGATGGAGAGAAGTTGTACTCACTCGTGGGAGAGAAACAAATATCATCTACTCTTTCGGGTAGGGAATTCATCGATTTTTGGGGCAGATTTTTTCATTCAGAGTATAAAAACCATCGACCAGTGGGAGTTCCTTCAGCCAGAGTCAATGGAAATCGACAGAATCCATTCACGAGTACTACAGATGAGAATGGAAGGAAGGGATTGAATGAGAGAGTGAGTTGATGGAAGGAGGAAGAGGAGTGAGATCCTTTCTTCAGTTGAATCCTTCCTCTCTTCGTCTTGGTTCTCTCCGTGATTCCTCCTTGATCATCATCGATCGATTGATTTCCTCTCCTCACTTCGGGAGATATCTACCGTACCTCCTTCCATCCATCAAATCCTGCGTCAGAGCCAGTCCTGACCTTGAAATTAGGCAGAAGTTTATTTCTTTAGTTGACAAAATAGTTGAGAAATAGATAGTATTAATTCGCATTCCAATCAGTCATATATCTTAGTATTCACTTCACCAACCTCATTTTCCTTCTGTCAGATTAGTTATTATCTCATGGGTTAGACGAAAGATCTCCATTGTCATATGATATGACTCATATCGTCACGATCTCTTCGATCTCCCACAGAGGTTCTTCTCTCTTTTCATCGCAAAGATCCACCATAAACTCATTTCGATCTTTGCCTTATTTGAACATGAAAAAACAACTAATATAACGATTTCTCGGATATTTTACAAAATTACAATAAAGAATTTACAAACGTGCACTTTCAATCCGATTAGATCCCGCCCCCTCCCTCTCTTTCCATCCCTCTCCCTCTCCATCTCCTCGTCCTTCTCCATTCATTCATACTCCTTCCATCTCTCGAGAGTGGTCACTACTCTGATTCCTCTCTCCGATGCCTTCTCCATTCGATGTCCACATCAAATCAGCCAAGGTACGATAACCACGACTCCCCTACCGTATTCTCTCCAGCCCCTCGTCTATTCTTCGGACGAGGAAGACTCCTCCCGTCCATGCACACTCCGTCTCGGCCAGCATTTGATACCGTGAGGATTACTGTACATCGATCGATATCACGACCATTCGTTGCAGGACTCACCATGGTATCATCGAAGGTCTGCCCGTGTTGGCCGAACTCGCCATGCAACAGGGTACTGTCACCACTCACCGGAGTACTGTAACAAACGGTCAATGTATGGTTACTGTATCAAGGACATCGATTGCAGGATCAGAAGAGACAATCTCGCTCTCGTCGCTTCTCAAACACCAATCGTGTCTCTCCCCTCAGGGATTATCGATCCTTCTCGACTTCGTTCACGGCAAAGAGATCTACGTTCAACCCACGATGGTGATCTCCAATCACCGATTGATTCTGATTGATCTTTGATCTCTGTAGGTGGCCGATCTTCTCGCAGCTGCTCATGCCTTTCGAGTGGAGGAGTTGATATCTCAAATGGAGAAGGAACTGATCAGACTCGCCACTTTCGATGTGAGAAGATCAAAGATCATCCCTGAATATGAAATGGGCTGTAAACCACGACCCTCATTATGTAATGGCCACCCATGAATGTACCTATCACAATTGCCGTATCTTTCGATGGGTATACAGTAGCCTTCCAATTCCTTCTAGGATTCCATTCTATTCGCTCTCGAACACGCTATTCTCAACATGGATGAACAGTCGTCGGCTCGCGATTACATCGTCCAGGTTGATCTTTGATCTCTCCCGTTGACATGGTGGTTGATCTTATAGGAAGCAACTCGTCGTCTTGATGAAATAAGCTCTCATCATAACTTCGTCAAGATGGCCTGGCCTACATTCGAGGTTCTCATGAAGGTACCGTATGGAAGAGGGAGGGGAGTACGGTATGGAAGAGGGAGGAGAGTACGGTAGGGAAGAGGGGGGAGTACTGTAATATTTGAGAATGCTGGCAGTGCTTCTCCTGCTGCAGTCTTCATGAAGGCATTCATCAAATGGGTCAACGTCAATCGACATGATCAGACTGTAATCTTTGATCTCTCTTCTTTAATCTTTGATCTCTTGCAGAGAGCCTGTTCTCTCCTTGTTTCTTCGAAGATTCACGAGTTGGATGTAGAAGAGAGGGAACACTTCGCTCATAGGTATCCGATGCCACCTACCGTAACCCTGAGATCGAGTGTAATATTGAGATCGGCTTCCCTCTATCTCCACGGAGTATCATCGGCGATGAGCAAGTTGTCTGGGTCGACTCCCTTCACTGACAAGAGAGTGCTCACTCGTCGGTGGGTGGTCTCTGCTCTCCGATTGATCTTTGATCTATGTAGATGGTCGACTTGTTCCGATCTCTCCATCTCCTCTTCAGTCGATGTAGTAGCCATGCACGAGGAACCCTTCACCACTACGAATACTCCCTACTCATTCGGTTTATTCCCCTTTGATTCTCCCCAGATTCCCTCTCTCAGACTGCTCTCGAGTGAGTGAGAAGGGTCGACTCTACTCTGATATGGGAGATTCCATCGAAGATTCCATGATCGACGACAGTGGGAGATTCTTCGATGATCTCGTCCAAGGTCGGAATCTCCTCTTCCTTCGTGATCTTTGATCTCTGCAGAGGAATGCTCTCGTCTGGGGGCTGGGGCTGATCGATCTGCAGTCAGTGGACATCTCGACGATCTTTGATCTCTCTCTCTCTTTCAGTCGTCTATCTCTTCTCAATCCCTCACTCCTCTCGATATGAAGACTATCGATTTCGGGACGATTCCCATTCCCGATGGAGACATCAAGGAGATTCAGCTGTCGGTGAGGATGATCTTTGACCTTTCGAATTGATCTTTGATCTCTAGATCGAGATGGACGATCACGAACAGGCAGTGGAGTACATTCGGAAGATGAGATTCCACTTCGATATGGAAGTCGACCCGAAGAATTGAGAGAGAAATGGACTAATGAACTGATGAGAGCAGTGATAAAGTGGTCGAATCATCGAGATCAGTGTCTCCTTCCTTGAGGGAAGGGTTGGCTTAATCTGGAAATGGAATCGCTATAGCGCTAGCGTTTCACTTAGTTAATTAGGAAAGGTGATAAGATGATGGGAATATGGCGGAACGATGATTTACGGATCTGTGTCACATCTGAAAGTGTGTATCTTATGCATTTTGTATGCATCCTCAGCGTTCGCATCAATTTCTTAGTCTTCGATATCACCCTCTTTCTCTTTCTCTTCCTCGTTGTCAGCTTTCTAAATCTGGCTTGATCTCTGGCCCCTTCCCTTCCCCTACAGTTGATGCCAAGCATTCTACCCATTCGATCCAATCGATCCATTTATTGCACTCCGTCCTGTTATTCTTGCGATCTGACACTAACGAAATAAATGAATAAAATCAATTTTAATATGATTTAGATATTACATGGAGAAACGGCAAAAAGGTGAAACAAGATGCAACGCCTAATTTATTTTACGTTTTGAGCTATCATTGTCTGGAGTTTTGATTATTCTCCTTCCCCTCTTCTTCCTCTCTAGAATAAAGAATGTACACGATGCTTCTTTGAGTAGCTTCTTCATTTACCGGATTCCTTCCACTGGTAGCACTAGCACTAGAAGGGACGTCCATCTGAGGGAGAGAAGGGACGTCCATCTGAGGGAGAGAAGGGACGTCCATCTGAGGGAGAGAATTGTAATTTTGTGGGTAAAAAATAAGGGACTAAGAGTGTTTTGGTGCCTTGGGAGAACGAAATTCAAGTTTGAATTTCGCGGGTCAAATGTTTGCGCAAGCTAACATTTGTATTGCGCAAGCACTTTTCGTGCGTCAGCGTATCGACGCACGAAGGCTTGCGCATGTTGCTTCATTCTGGTGCCGGCATAAGGTTTGATTGGCTTTTTCTCCCACCCGCCACCCAACCGTAGTAAGCCCGTTCGTTGGAAGGGGCATATGAGTGCATGATGGAGTACAAATGCAAGGCGGAGATTCCGAGAGTCTACATGTCTCAGTGTACATTGTTTTATCATGGCGATTCAGACACGAGGGTGTACCACCCAGTTTGGTCATGGTCTCATCCTCCTTCTAAAGCCAGTTATTCAGTCCTCATTCGGTAATCCTTCACCCGCTCAGACATGACGAGGATCGTCGGTTGTTCTCGACAATCCTTCTGTTTCTTTTCCTTCGTTTACCATTATCACTTCACGGCGTCGTCTCCATTCTCCTCTATTTTCAGGACCACAAAAGTTCCAGCTAGCTACTCAAGGTTTCGTCTCACGAGAAGCGGGCACAAATCTCTTGTTCTGTTCATCTTCCACGAATCTAGAATTGAATGGTCGACGATCATCGGGAGGAATGGTTGACATTGTAGATCAAGTCTGCCTCGTGAGGATCCCTTCTCGCTAACCAAGGGAAAGATTGTGTCAGAGTGCCCTACCGATTAGATTGTCCCTCTGACCTCGTCCAAAGTTGAAACTGTATTGGATAGGCAGATAGTCATGTAGACAATTAACGAAAACCAGGGTAAGGTGAGTCAAATTATGCTTTCTTTGCACACAGCTTCCTAATTCCCATATTGACTCTTTTATTGCAGAACTTTCCTCTCGTTCATTCCAGTCGCCCATTCTATCTACGGGCGAGCTGCCTCTTATCGGGAAGGTACTTCGGCCATCTCTGAGCAAGGGCGCCATACGCCACTTGGGCTTCTCATATTTCGTGTTACGTTGTATGTTGCTGCATCCATCGCATATTGTAAGCCAATCAAACGGCCATTTCTTGCCGATAAAGCACCAATACCTCTTAGTCCCATTTCGTATACAAAATATAGGTTATCCCGGAGTAACGTAAGGAGAGAATCGACTAGAGTACGAAGGGATAAGGGACGTCCATCTGAGGGAGAGAAGGGACGTCCATCTGAGGGAGAGAAGGGACGTCCATCTGAGGGAGAGAAGGGACGTCCATCTGAGGGAGAGAAGGGACGTCCATCTGAGGGAGAGAAGGGACGTCCATCTGAGGGAGAGAAGGGACGTCCATCTGAGGGAGAGAAGGGACGTCCATCTGAGGGAGAGAGGGCACATCTCAAGCATTGCTCGTCTCTTCTTCCCACGTTTGATTCTGCTGATGGACACTGGAGGATGAACGCCTTTAACTGTCAATCTTTAGATAATTAGCGTGCACGGGCGAGGGCGGGGCATATTCTTCCCTCGAATCTTTACGATTCAATATTTATGCCGTATTATTTATCTGAGAAGTTTGATGGCTTCTTATCGTGTCATTAGTCAATCGAGATCACAGTCGAAAGTGAGTGCAAAAGCAAGAAGATGCGGAATATCAGAAGGACAAGTGCAGACACGCGAAAACTCCGGGTGAAGAAGACTCTTTCAAATGAGTTAATTCAGATAGAGTAAGTATCCCCTTGTCAATTCCCATGCAATGCAAGTACTCTCAACTCTCTCATCGAATCAGCACAATATTTATGCCCAGAGAAGGATCCATGTGAGTGCTGCTTCTTGTATACTTCTTTTTCTTGTCCTTGTCCTCTTTCTCGTCCTCCTCCTCTTCTTCCTCCTATCCTTCCTTGTCGTCCTTTCAATACCATCTCATTACCGTAACCCCCTCATCCACCGTACCTTATCATCATCCTGTCCCTCCGATGGCTGAGCTGCTTTCCCTCCTTGTCCCTGTTGATCTCCTTGGTATATCACATACACGACTCCTCCTCCTCCAGGCATCCCTGGCATTCCAGGCCATCCGGGCATTCCCGGTTGTGGCTGAGGAGAGGGTGCAGCAGGTGCTGCAGTGGCTGCAGCTGGAGGAGGCGCAGCTACAGGGGGGTCGGCCATCTTGGAGGGGGTCGCAGGCTGGAATACGGTAAGAGGGGATGGAATGTGGTATTGTACGGTACCTTCTTAACGTCATATCCATCGAAGTGCACCTTGATGTACATCCGATGAGTGCAATCAGCCAGTTTCTGATGTAAGGCACAGTTAATAGATTGCGGAGTGGATTACTGTATACCTCGACATAGGCCTTCTGAGTCCACATGAGCTTGATGTTGGCCTCCGTGCCAGGTGGATATGCCATTACAACGGTGAATCGATCCTACGAAATTAATGATATACAAAAAATTGAAAATGCGGTACCTTGAGGTTCGGAGATTTTCCATCGGGGCAGCCCTTGTACGAGAGTTTGATGATCTTGCTCTCTCCAGGACGAAGAAGGAAATGGATGGGGCGCATACGGTAGACTCCCGGAGAAGTCGATTTCATCTAAGATGACATCGATTATATAATTACCGTAAGGCTACGAATACCTTGTACATTATCGATCGATCTCCTTTATTCTTCACCTCCAAGGTACAAAACTACTTCACACGACGTTTATTTATGCGCTGCTTTAATCATACATGGGAAAACATGCCCACCGCTCTCGATCGTAACAAGAAACTAGGCATTGAGTCCCTAGAGAAGCGTAGAATGGCGATTGATATGAGAGTAGCCAAAAATCTAATCCGAGTCAAATATAGTATTTCCAACCGAAAACCACATTATTTCAAAATTTACTACACTTGAACTTCAATAATCCTGGATCGAACCACAACTACAGACATAATAGTTTCTTTCCAAGAGCGGCAAGGCTTTTAGTAAACCAAGAGAATCAAACCAGTTCCTCTCTCTGAGTAGATCCCCGGTCACGTATTTCATTGTTATCCACTCTTAATTTTAATCATGTATCATCCATTTAATTTTTGTTTCACGTTATTTCGCCCAGAAATAGCATAAATATATATATCTTCCAGATTGCGAACTTGTTTCTTGTTCTCTGGTTGGAATGTGATCTACAACCAAGTTGAAGGGAGAAGTGACTACATCGGGGAAGAAGGTGACGCAATTAGGGAGTCCCTTGTCTCCCTCTCCCTTCCCTTCGTGCAAGGCACTCTTGGGACACTCGATGGTAGGAGGACGGGCGTCGTCCTTGTGCTCTGATGGATAAACAGGTCTCGAGAGGAAGTCTACAGTACTCGATACCTCCTCCTCCTCCCTCCTTCTTCTTCTTCTTGCCTTCTTTCGTTTTGGACGTAGGGGCCACCATTTTCAGAAGACGATGTTCCTACAGAATGATTGGAGAATCGATTCGACTGGACGTCCAGCTGGACACTTTTCAAATTGCAATTGGTTCAATTTCCATAACGTCTTTAAAAAAATGTTGCATTAGATTTTCTTCGAGATAATGTACATATTTTTGGAATATATATATTATTTTAATATGATTGTATAATTTAAAAATTATTAATTACTTAATTAATCAAAAAATTTATAAAGTCAGTTCATGGTCGATATTATACCGTACTCATGCCACGAACGTTCACACGAATTTCGTTTCACCTGCATTGTCTCTTTTAATTTCTTGTTTGCCTGAATGCCTAGTTTACCAATCTCTCTGATTGGTCGGCGACTCGTCCCTCGCTTGCTCACAAACCATCCAAATCTCCTGACTCAGAATATCACTAATCAGGTTTGTTTCGATCGCTTTGTTTCACTGTATTGAATCTTCGCAGCAATGGCATCGTTTTTTTGCGGCTGCGGCTGCAGCCTCGACGAAGATAAACATGAATGTCGGAACTATCGGACACATCGACCACGGGAAGACCACCCTCACTGCCGCCATTACCACTGTTCTTTCAAAGAAAGGTGCTCCTTGCCATGACCTGGCCTCCTTCATGATAATATCATACAAAACAATACGAATCTTTAGGAAAAGCTAAGGCGGCCAAGTTCGATGATATCGACAAGGGAAAGGAAGAGAAGAAACGAGGAATCACCATCAACATCGCCCATCTTGGATACGAAAGCGACAAAAGAAGGTAGATAACTAAGGCATTTACAAAAGATGGAGCCCTAAAGAGGATGTATTATATTCGGCTACTTCTTCTATAATGTTCGTCAGGTACTCGCACACTGATTGCCCCGGCCATGCTGATTTCATCAAGAATATGATCTGCGGTGAGCATCTCGACCCTCGAATGAGTTCATTCCTGAGACATCAGCTCTTCTTTCTATATCTCTCTCTCTCTACAGGCACGAGTCAAATGGATGCGGCAGTGCTAGTCATCGCAGCCACTGATGGAGTGATGGCACAGACCAAGGAACATCTCCTCCTTGCCAGGTCTTCCAGTTATACTTCCCTCTACCAGTCCTATTTACCATATGAACATCTACTGTCTAACATGAATGTAAAATTGGAAGTGGCGGAGACGGGATCATTCCTATTCAGACAGATCGGTGTAAAGAGTATCATCGTGTTCATCAACAAGGCGGATTTGGTTGAAGAGGTTCCATCTTCACACTAACGAGGTGGAAGGGGATGAATATTGCAGGAGACTCTGGATCTCGTTGAGATGGAGGCGCGTGAGCTGTTGTCTCTTCATGGATTCGATGGTGAGTGGATTCCATGACCTCTCCGCATTCTCTCATCAATCTGCTCCCTTCCTATCAATACCTTCATTCTACCGTATTCCACAGGCGATAACGCCCCTGTCCTTCGTGGATCGGCACTCGCAGCACTCGAAGGAACTGATACGAGTTGTGTGGAGGAACTGATGAAGGCACTCGATGAAGTCCCCGATCCCGAAAGGAAAGAGGTACCGTAGATGTGGATATGAAGTATTGATTGGCGAGTTGCAGGACGAGCCTTTCATCATGCCTGTTGCCTCTCGTACTCCCATCACGGGAAGGGGTACTGTAGTAGTGGGTACTGTAGAAAGAGGAGTGCTCAAGAAGGGAGATAAGATCGAGGTAAATGTTAAAATCGGATTATTCATTAATGTATCAAAGTTCACATCTAGAAAAGTTTATTTTGTTTGAAATGCTATTACCTTTTCGATGAACATGGCAGTTGTATGGGGGCGTGGATGCATTGCAGGTGAAGGGAGAGGGGAAGACCGAGATGAGTGTAGCCAGTGACATCCACGTGTTCGGGAAGGCAGTGAAAGAGGTTCTTTCCTTCCTTCTCCTTCTCTCCATTCTCCCGTCCAGGTCAGAGCAGGAGACCATTGCGGCATCCTCTGCAGGGGATTGAAGGTCGACAATGTCAAGAGAGGTCAGGCAATACACTTCTCACATCCATTTCTCTGATGACCTGGAAAAATTGTCCAGAAGGAAAATTTTAACAAAATAAAAAAAATGTAATTCAATTTTGTTGATTCATAATGACGTATTGGTGCAATAGTGATTTCATCTATGGAATCACTCATCTCTTAGTACCCATTCCCTTCCATCTTTCTCATTGCAGGAATGTGGATGGGACACGTGGGAGCTGTGGAGACCACCAACCATGTCAAGGTGAGAGAGAGATCCCTCCTGAGGACGGGCGTTGATCTTTGATCTCTGTAGGCAGAGGTCTATCTTCTCTCCGAGGAGGAATCGGGGAGGAAGATTGGAATCAGGACGGGATTCACGGATAAAGTCTTCTGTTCCACATGGGACCAAGTGAGACTCCCATTCAGTTTTTGATCTTTGTTGATGATGTTCTCACTAGAATGGTGTCCATTGATAGAGTGGGAGAGTGTGATAGGTCATCTATTCCCTCTCTAATCAGGTGGCTCGTTTCGATCTGACGTCGCAGGAGATGTTGATGCCAGGAGAGCATTGCTCCACTGTCGTCATTCTGCAGAGGGAGATGCCCATGAGAATGGGAATGAGCTTCACTCTCAGAGAGGGAAAGAGCAAACGGACCATCGCCAGAGGAATCGTCAGTGAGGTCAGTCAAGGGATACGGTAGGAGAAGGCCCATCGATCGCCCTTTGCAGATTCTTCCCTCCGTCGCAGTGGCAGACCACAATCTGAAGAAGGTGGCAGAAAGCCAGAAGAATTAGGCATCTTATTAGTTCTAAAAATTAATCATATTGATCGAAATTTCTATTTTATTTTGATAGTGTAGTCTAGTTTGTTTTTCCACTGTTATCGTTGATGCTGTTACTTGAGTTTAGATGATCTCGATAAATGTTTGAATTATTATTCAATGCCATTTTTCATTTAATCGGTTTGAGACCGTAATTCCATATACCGTATCATATTTGACGGAAGAGGGAAGTAAATGAAGATAGAGTATCGATTGAGGAATGTCCCATCCACCGGCGGTGGACTCGCTAGAGGACTACGTGTGGGGCAGGATTAGGGAATCTGACTATCTAGAGAAGGTTTCCCTTTTTGATTCCTCTTTTGATCACCAAGTATCTAATCCTGTCTCATACAGGTCGCTCGAGCTGATAGTGAAACAGCGGATGTCATTCTGGCCAGAGTCCAACTAATCGATACAGATCTGAATCGACAACTGAGGAGAGGGGTACGGTATCTCATGGGGTGTTGTAAATGGAAGTATTGATTGGAGGTGGAGGAGAATCTCTCCCGTCTGCTCGACCAGACTACGGCTCTTGAGGGACTCGAGAGGAGACAGAAGAATGTCCATGTACAGATGGATTATGTCAAGGAGGTACTGTAGATGGGAGGGCGATCGAGGAGTGACTATTCAGGGGTGCTCACGCATCGCCCAGTCACTGGCATCCCAATTGAGTGAGTATCGAGAGGGAGTCGAAGTGGCAGGCAGACTACTGAATGCGAGGAATATACTCGGAGATGCAATGAGGTGAAGAGAGAGAGAGGGGGGGGGGACTGGACGATGGGCATACTCAGGTGTGAGGAACTGATGGACCAATTCGATAAGAGGAGGGATCTAGTGAAGAGATCAGAGATCATCTGCGAGGTCATCCCATCCATTCTATCGATCGTAGACGATGAGTTGCAGATGCGATGGATTCTGAAGGAGAATCCGTCCCTCCACGAGATCTCCTGGCTAGTCCCAACCATTGGAGGAAGACTCAAGAAGGCTACCACTGAGGTCAGCAAGAGGGAATACATGATCCACACTTTGAGATGATTCCTATCGAAATGGCAAATAGCATACGCAATGGCGCATAGTCCCATTTGTTGGTGGAGGGTATTGACAGATCCTCCTTTGAGTTGCAATCATCCTCATCGGAAGAACTGAGACGAGGTCTGGACACGCTCAACTCTTCCACCGTATCCGCTTCTCTGAGAGCACTGAAGAACCTCGGGACGATGGATGGTCAGTCGGAGGGATGGAGTGAATACTGAGAGTGATTGTGTTGGAGGTGAATTGGAGAGTGTGATCACTCGATCGATGGCCTCTCTCGACTCTTCGTTCCTCCAATTGGCTGCCGCCCCCTCTTCCTCCCCCGTCAGTCACCCCCCCCCCCCCCCCTCCCCCCACTCTATCCATCTCATTCCCACTTCTTCAGAGTCTTCTTCCATCGGTAGTGAATGGAGTGCAGACTCAATTGGAGCAGGCAGCACTGCTAGGAGAGAACCATCTCATCAAGTAGGAATCGAAGACTATTCGAGATGAAGAGAGAGATGGGGGTGCATTGCAGAGTGAGTGAACGACTGGGAAGGACGATGAGGGCACGAGTGCCACTGGATGCACCCTATGCACTCAGGTGAGGAGAGGGGAAGGAAGGGGGACATCTCTCTCTCTCAGATTGGTGCAGTCAGTGTCTCGAGTGCTTGCATCCTTCGCCCTCTCACTCCTCCTCACTCACTCCTCTCGTGGAGGCAATGCGACCACTCAAACACGCCATTCTCAGTCAGGTGAGAGGGAAGGGGAAGGGACGTCTCGTGATTCTCCCTTGCTCAGTCCTTGTCTCGTCTGCACGACGTCATCAACGAGCACGATCTGGCAGCATCCGCCCATTCGAGCAGATTCGTCGAAGTGGTAGGGAGACCATCTACTGCTACTACTCATATTACTGATACTACTTCGAAATTATCACATTTTGAGAGATTAACTTGCCGTAGGAAAAGTTGTACGATTCTTTCTCTCTCCAGTTGACAACTCGAATGGAGGAGGAACTTCGTCAGTTGGAATGGGGACACTGAATTACACTCGGGGGGAGCAACCAGGAATCTGGCGAAGTGCTTCGAACTAGTGAGTGCCAAACTGGAGCAAGCACTCAAGTGAGTCCCCCCCCCCCCTCTCTCCCTCCTCTCCCCCTCCCTCTTTCAGACTGGATTCGTGCTCTCTCCTTCTGGGGGAACGACTCTCTTCCACTCAACACTCCAACTACCGTCTGCTGCAATGTGCTCACTCCCTCTCCTCCCATTGGCCCTCTCAGGCGAAGTCCCTTCTCACACTACACAGGTACTCCCCCCTCCCCTTTCCTCTCATGCACACATCCATTGTAGGGAGTCAACCTCCCTGTTGACCTCCTCCGTCCTCCAATCGATCGACGCCATTCTGGCTACGATGCATGGAGAGAAGATGGGAGAAAGGGAGAGAGGGATCACTCTACATGCAGGTACCCCCCCCCCTTCCTCCCTTCAGCCCCCTCTTCTTCTCAGGAGTTGGTATCGTACCTCTCTCGTCTCTCTCTCCATTCCTCCCATTCTCCTTCTGCGCTCGGTAAGCATACCAATCGATACTAGACGTGGACTACCGTAGTGCAGGTCGATCGGACATCGTGGCTACGGTAACGGACAGAACTCTGCTCGCATTCTTAGTGCACGCCTCCCTTGTGAGACCGATGGAGGAGCAGGGAGTGAGGACTCAATGAGAGGTGAGTGAGGAGGGAGGAGGGAGGGGAGAGTGGTGTGATGGCAGGGCGGATCTGGAGGCTCTGCTGGGGGCATTGGATGAAGTGGCCATCCCAGTGGGATTTGCCCAGCTATCGGAAGAGAGAAGATGCAGTCATGAATGGACTCTTCCACAAGAGGATCAATGAGGTGAGAGAGGGAATGGAGAGTGATGAGTGGAGTCTCCTCCTAGTTGCTTCCCTCCTCCTCTTCCTCATCCTCTCCCTCCTCCTCCTCCTTCATTCCTCATTGGCTCCTCGTCCACTTCCTCATTGCTGATTCCCCCTCCGATCTCATGTCTCCCCACGACAGTGTACAGTACACCAAGGAAGAATATGTCAAGTCAGTTCCTCCTCCTCTCCCCTCCTCTCCCCTCCTCTCCTCTTTAGATGGATCCTCTTTCAAGCAGATCCGGAGCGACTCAAGATCCTCTCTGGTCTCCTGGATGCATACACTGCCTCTGTAGTCCAGAAAGGTACGTTACCCTACCAAAGCCCAATTCCACTGTTACGGTAGTTCACAACTTCGAATAGAAATGCGTACAAGTCGGTTGTAGGTGGTACGAGTTACGTGTCCAACTACCCTCTGATGGTCGAGTTGATAGAAGAATCAAGGTCGAGAATGGGGTGCAATGCTTAATCGAGGGAACTCAGCCAGTCAACTAACCTTCCCCGAAGAGTCATTCATAGTATTGTAAAGTATGTGTTGTAAATATATACTCGACTGTGATATTGGGAATGGAGATGTGATAAAGTAATATTGGAGGTTATCCCATTTGCTTTTCACGAGTGCAACTTTATACTACGAGATGATTGTATGGATGAGCATGTGAAATGGAAGGCCATCACTGAAGAAGTCTTATCCAAATATGATGAAAGAGGGGATCATCGATCGGGAGGGGAGATCATGTCGCTTTCTTCGACCCTCCATCTCTCTTGCTTTTCTTCGAGTCTCTCGTGCTCTTCTTGCTTCTCTTACTCTTCTGAAGGAGTCACCTGTATCTCTCATTCCTTCCTGTGACCTACCTTACTCACCCCTCCCGTCTTCCCATCCTTCATCTCACTCTTCAGCTCACTACGTTGACTATTCTGAAATACAAGAGATGAATGGGTAGAAGGAGGGAAGACAGTACTTTCTTGAAGATGTCATCTCCGATGTTATCGATCGATTCTTTCTTTCCACCTTCCTTTGATCCATCTTTGGTTCCATCCTTGGATCCATCTTTGGCCTTTTCCTTAGCTGGTTCTTCCTTCTTCACTTCTTTCTTCTTCTCACTCTTCTCCTTCTTCTTCTCTGATTTATCCTATAACGATCTGTTTCCCTCTTCTTCTCCCATTTATCACCTTCTTCTCTTCTTTCTTCTTCTCTCCGCCTTCTCCTCCTCTTTGAACAAGTTATCATCCAGACCAGCCAGAGTCTGTAGTCCACAATCATACTTCCTTCCTCCCAGGTAGGTCACAAACTTGATATAGCGGATCTTTTGCCTCTGCTTTGCTCACTTTGGTGGGTGCCTTGAACACTGGCTTCTGCGGTCCGAATGCATCAGCGTTATCCAGATTGACGAGTGTTTGGCTAGGGAATGGTCTTTCCATTGATTTAAAATTACGGAAAATGAATGATAACCGACCCATCTGTGTCCCATGGAGACCACAAAACACTTTCGGAAAGTGCACAAGGGCACCCGGGATAGCAAAATCTTGACCTACCCTTTCAACACGAAATTTCCCATAGCTGAGAGCGAGTGCATCATCCAATCTCACCAAAGTTCAGCACCTGCTTTGTGGCATAGTGGATAACGAGTTCGGCACATGTTTTGCTGTCGAGGGTTCGAATCCCGACTCTTGCAACAATTTTGAAACATTTTTACGCATAGCCGTCTAATTTATAATACGTCTTATTTCGGATGTACAACATGCTGTTTTTATGGAATTCTATGGAAACACAGTACTCTAGGTAATTTGTGCATCCGAAATAAGACATATGGCTAGGCGTAAAAATGTTGAAATTTTTTGCAAGAGTCTTCATTCGAACCCTCGACAGCAAAAACAGATGTCGAACCGTTATCCACTATACCACAACGCAGATGCTAGAACTTTGGTGAGATTGGACGATGCACTCGCTCCTCAGCTATGGGAAATTTCGGTGTTGAAAGGGTAGGTCAAGATTTTGCGATCCGGGTGCCCGTGTGCACTTTCCGAAAAGTGTTTTGTGGTCTCCATGGGAAAACAGATGGGTCGGTTATCATTCATTTTCCGTAATTTTAAATCATGGAATGACCATTCCCTTGTGAGAGTGTAGATCGATATATGCCCATCTCTACCGGTATACGGTAGAGCCGGTAGTGAGTTTGCTCATTTAATCAAACTGCTAACTACTACGATTCAGTCTCGATGATAATTTCAACAAACTATTGGGGGTCGTTGCTTTCTGCCTTCTTCACCACTTGTGGAGCCTGCAGGGGTGTCACTGATTGTGGAGAGGAAGGGGGGGGGGGGTTCGTACATTGAATGTCCCCTTGCCCTTTGCCTCGGCTGCAGCTGCTGCAGCAGCCTTCTCCTCCAGGTCCTTCTTTTCATTCGCTTCCACGATTTGCGAGTGTCTGGATACAGTATGATATTAGGGAAGAGAGGATTAGGGTACCTGATATTTCTGTTCATCCTCTGGTGGTTCTCCCTTCTTCTCCAATGGTTTATTCTCCTTCTTCCCTCCCGATTTTCCTGATTTCTTGTCCGACTTTTTATCGTTTCCGAAAGCGTCCGCATTGTCGAGATTGGCCAGAGTCTAAAGTGATCTTTGATCTTTGATCTCTCCTCTTCTGTCCTCACGTGATATTGGGGATCATTGACAGCAACTTTCAGCCTCTGGTTCTCTGGTTTCGCGAATACCTCAAGGAAGGACTTATGATTAAGATAATCAGTCTACCGTACGTCTTTCTTCGGTTCTTCGGTAGTCTTCTCCTGTGTTTTGGCAGTGGTTGGGAGAACTTCAGCCGATGGCTAGAGTGGGTCCATTCTTCTTCTCTCTCTCCTCTTCACTCCTACCGTGAAGCCTGCTTTCGAGTCCTTTTCCTTCTTATCCTTCGTTGCCACGATCACTTTGTTGATTGCAGTCGTCTTCGTGTACGGTATCAGTGGCTGAATATCGATCCATCAGTACATCACCAGAGGTGTTCACTTACATTGGGAGTGTCCACAGCGTGCAATTCGACTTGGAGAGAGTTGCGAGATGAGAATAACTCGCTCTCTGGGCCATCTTAAACACGAGTTCATACTCGATCAGCTCGAGTCTCCAACCTTCTCAGTGGTGAGAGGATGCAGTCCTGCTGTCCACGATGAGATCCCCGCATCGTCTCACGTGCGCCTCGGCATCCCCTCAAACGACGGTTGTACTGAAATCACGACAATCAGTTTACAGAAAGATAAAATTAGGGCGAAGAAGAGAGGGAGAAAGAGGGGGGGGGAGTGGATGCTCACCGAGTGGATGTATACGTAGATGGCAGAGGCAATGAGGAAGGAGAGGAAAGCGATGATGAGAGAGATTACTGATACCACCGGCTCCGTCTCCATTCTAGATGGAGGAATGGATGGAGGAAGAGTCACTTCCACCACCCATCCACATTTGCCTATCTCTCTCTCTCTCTCTCTCTCTCTCCATTTTTGCTTAAAAAAATATGAGTAAGTTTTAAATAATATCATTCTAGGTAGCAATAACACTAGAAAGAGAAAACATATCGATCAGAGATGTAGAGTCTACATTGTAGACATGATAAATATTCGATTTTTTACAATACAAGATAAGATATCGCCGTTTGAGAGAACGCCCAATTATAGTTAATTTTCATTGATTCGTTTCAGGTGCTCGACAAGGAAATAGTAGTAGGTAATGAAAGATCCTCCGTGGGAAGTTAGAGAAAGGAGAAATAGTACTTCTACCTGAAATGCAACGGGGAACAAGGGATCAGAGGGAGGAAGATCGTCGATGTGGAAGATGAAGATGGGGGTAATTATTGAGAAGAAGAGATCGAAGATGACGATGAGAGTTGAGATCAGGGAGGAGATCATGCCATCTCGTCTTTCCTTGGAGAGGACACTGAAGGGATACTTTAGGGATTACGGTAGAGAGGATGGGATACAAAGTGGAATGGTCGACGTGGAGAATAAGACCATGATAGACTCACATTCTAGCAAGCATATCTGGAAAATCGATAAGCAGAAGTACGGTACGAAAGAAGCGAGATTTATATGTTCATACAGTATTACGTTTGATTCTCACAGTGGAGATAGTATGTCCGCAGGCTATCCACAGAGATAGAAATGTTCCACAAATCAGTAAAACGCAGTGTAATAACGAGGAAATTCGAGAAGCAGTAATCGTCTTCCGTTCGGTAGTGTATTCAGGAGGAGGATTCATTCGAAGAGAAACCAGTAAGCAGATGAAAATGAATCGGAAATAATGTGCACCTCAGGATAACTAGCCAGTGAAAATATAATTAGTTTATAATATGTAGATTACTGTATAAGTCAGATTTGAGTACGGTATCAATCCACTATCGAATCAAAAAATAGCTTCAAGCTTCCATCTGAACCGAAGCTTGAAGTCCTTTTACTAAAAATCCTTTTAAATTTGTTCGATTTTGGTTCTTTATTGTTGCTATTTCAGATGTTGCATGTCCATGAGCACCCTCACATTCCAATCTCCGGTGAATTTTCTGCTGCGGAGAAATGCTTATGTATGTTGATTTGCACTAATTTGGTCTGTCTTATTGCACTCGCATTCTAATATCTGTCACATGGATCTTATAGTCTATTTTATTTGCTTATATTAAAATTGCATTTTAAGTGCCCTTTGTTGTAGTGGACACTTCTCTTGCAAATTCAGCTGTAGAAAACGCAGTTCAAGAAGAAGTGTTCGAGAATTATAAAGAGAAGGTTTCATTACATTTCATACGCGTATTGTTTGCGATATTCGATTCAGATGGACATGGAGAATTGCTTGAAAAGCGTTGTATACGGTGGTCATACCATAGAGGAGGCAGCAAAAGTCTTTAACGTGAGCCATTATCTCGTTTTAAATGTTAACGCAGCTCAGTTCTAGATGGACCTGGAGAGTTTGATTTCACTTCATAGGAAGATTTCATCGGTTTTGATGAATGTTGTGTCAATGAAGGTAAACTACATATACGTTGACCTCTCAAGCGAGTTTATGCCTCATAACAGAGCCCATCTCTCTACGCCCTATATTTGTACGATGCAGAAAAGTTTACCAGGTCGTAAGTTAATTAATATTTTAGCACATATATATATTTCAGCAGCATCACGTTCAATGTTCCATCTCGTCCCCGCCGGGTTCCATGGAACATACCCGCCATTCTCGATCGATCACGAAC
>BTRK01000005.1:20901569-20945903 GCA_036245805.1 Pristionchus mayeri | reverse complement strand
GTTCAAACCTTATTCAATTTGTTCGATGTTTGCACAAACGGCGTCATATGCATCATATCCGTGGATAATGTCCTCACTTTATATTTATTCACCACATTTGAGGTTCACGTGGACGCTATCGATGTTTCGAAAGTGAAAATCAGAAGCGAAGGAATGTAATTTGGAGGAGATACTCAAGCCACCCGCTGAAAGAGAATCAGTTAAAAGTTTAAGAGAAAATCAGAAGATGGGCCACTTCACTAGACAGATGATCTATAAGAGAACAGAAAAGGAATGGAAGAGTGTACCTAAAAGTTATCCCATCCCTCCTCCTAGACCATAATCTGTCAGTGTTTCCATTTAGTAGTCGTTTGAATAGAATTTGGTTGTATGTTTTTTTGTTGATCTGTTAATAAATTGTGTTTGATCATCACTATTGAGGAGGTGTTCCATCAACTGTTCATTGGGCGGTTTCATATCTCTTGTTTGTTTGAAATTCTGGTTGTAGCAGATACTATGTCGCTTTGTTCATTGCGTTCTTCATACGCTAAGTAAGAGTAAGGGCACTCCCAAACTCAGCTACTCATTTCTAAGTTTTGTACACCCCATCCACCCCATGCCCTCCTGATACGATTAGGAATACTCCCCGATATGGCTAGGTCAATGTAGGGGTGGGGGTGAGACGAATTGGGGTACGTGGGAAGATGGAAAGAAATCTGCAAGTGCCATATAAATCTCCTTTTCCTGGTATATGCCATTGAAAACCGTCGTAGTGGATTAATTAACATTAATACAGATCAATCAATGTTCGTATAGTATTGATCGCTATCATGATGTATGTATGAACGGATCACTTTTCTGTCCGGCAGTGAGATACAGAATCTAATACGGATCACCAACTCTTCCTATCCCACTAGTTCTTCTCACTCGAGCTGAATATGAGAGTGAATGAAATATAGAAACTACTCTCGAATATTGTAGTCTAAGATGTATGCAATAGTAAGGACGTAAAATTCAACTTGAGATGCCCCGATTGTGGATGGAATGTTTTTTTTTTCACGAAAGTACGTACTCATGAGTGCGATTTCACGCCATTCTCAGTGGCGAGAAGGAGAGATAGGAGGGGAATCCTTATCTGAATCCATCTCATTTCTATCCTATCGCCACACCACGCCACCACCCCATTCGTCTTCCCTTTGCCCTTCTGACCTCATCGATTACATACCCTTTCCTAACTCTCTCATCCTCTCATTCGCTTATTCTTTTCATTCTTCTATTCCATTTCTTTTTTTTTTACATTCTTCGTTGCAGAATGTTGGAAGTACGAGTATCTGGATAAAGAGAAACTCAAGGGATTTGACAACTATAAGGCTAGTCACGAATAAAATTGGTTAGTTATTCATGGTAATATTTTCCTTTTCAGTACAACTCTGTCGATACTTCTCCCATCTCCGTTTACATCTCTCATCCCTTTTGGAACTGGCTCGTTCAAGTGAGTTAAACCCAATCAAATGTAACAATTAGAGTAATATCTGGCTAATAATAGGTTTATATTTTTCCATAATTGAACCTTGCCCAGATAGGGTAACGACATGGTCATTGCACTTCACACGAATCTTCCTCTTCGAGTTATCTCTTCCCTTCTCTTCCAGTTCTATCCTCGATGGCTCGCTCCGAACGTGCTTACTCTGGGGTGGATGGGCTCTCGTGATGGGTTGCTTCCTCCTCCAATCTCTCATCGACTATAAGATCGACTCTAACTCCGTCCATTCCACCTCTCCACCTATTCCCAATTGGTTACTCTTCCTTTTCCCTTCTCTCTTCAACTAGGGCTCAAGTGTCTCTCCATTGGATGGATGGATGAGGGTGGATGGTGCAGGTTCTGGTTGCTGGCTGCAATCTGCACCTTCACTGCCCACACCATGGATGGCACTGATGGGAAGCAAGCACGGAGGATAGGAGCGAGTGGACCCACGGGGGAGTTATGTGAGTGTCCCCATGGAGAACCTCGCAGAGGAGGAGGGAGATTGCAGTCCGACCACGGACTCGACTCATGGTCCACTGTCCCCTTCACCATCACCATCTTCAGTGTGTTCGGACAGGGCGTGTTCAGGTGCCCCCCCCCCCTCTCCCCCCTCCCCCCTGATCGAGTGTATTGAGTGTCTCTCCGTGAGACTTCTGATGATCCTGCAGTCAGTGCAGACAGTCCTTCATCGTCACCCACTGGGAGAAGTACAACACGGGAGTGCTCTTCCTCTCCTGGGGATACGATGCTTCCCAATTCGTGGGTCCATTCCCCCCTCCCTCCCTCTCTCCATTCTCTCCTCAGGTCTTGCCTTCGTCTACTTCTTCACTTTCATCGTGGGATTCGAGTGGTACAAGTTCTATGTCATTGGTTCTTTCACCTTCGCAGACTGCTTCGAGATCGGATTCTACCGTCAGTTTGTCCCCTTTTCATTCAACATCTACTAATAGTTGAATAATTTTATATATTCGTATATTCCTTACGTTTTGCATGAGGTGCAGTTATACTCATCTTCATAAGTGTCTTAGCGAAGAATCAACAGCCGATTAATAAATACTGTTGCTATCTGTGTTTCAGTGTGCTGCTTTGGCTCTCTCTATATGTCGTTCAAGAACATGTGGGAGTCGCACAAGGCTGGAACTCTGCAGCAGGTGTGTCCCCCCCCCCCCTCCCCCCCTCCCTCCCCCACTCCATTCCTTCCCTTCCTTGTTGCAGCAGAACGTGTCGGAGATGGTCCGTCCCATCCTCCTCCACCATCTTCCTCTATGCCGTCTCTCTCCTCTGGGCAGTCTACTCCCGGAATGACGTCATCTCGCGAGATCCCAGGATCTTCTTCTTCACAATGGGAACGGTGTTCTCCAGCATCGCTGTCAGTCTCTCTCTCTTCCTTCCTCTCCATCTGAATCCCTCTTGCAGAGTCGTCTCATCATCTCTCAGATGTCTTCAACGAGGGCTGAGTTGTGGAACTGGCTGGTGGCTGTCTACTCCTTCTGTGCCGCCCTCTCCCTGTTTGTTCGACCTATGACTCTCTCTCTTTACTCTCAACTCACTTCTCACTCATAGATTCTTTGAAAGCATTTCTTTCTTATCAGACAGTGTTTCGATTCACTCATTTCCTTCTGACGCAGGGGAGGATGGTTAGCTTCTAAGGATTAGAGGAATAATGCGACAGTTATCTATTTTGCAACAGCACCACTTCGGCGACGTATGATAGATTGAACAAAGTGACGCCACTGATATGCCCTAACAAGGACTGATAATGCTCGCCACGAGTAATCAATTGAGACAAACCATAAAGTTATTCCATCTCCTGGCCTGCGATTATTTCTAGTTGTACCTTTGTGATACCCTATATCTGTGTGTAAAGTGACTCTCTCAGATTCGTAGTCCCTGAGTACGAGATGGTTCTTCTCTACGGGATGTCAGCCATCGTTCTCCTTGCCCATCTCCACTACGGAATCTGCGTGGTACTCATCTTCTTATCACTACATTTAATATTCATAGCAACTGTGGGCACGGTTACTCCAAAAATTTGAGGGCTTAGATTATCTCATAGGGGCACCCTTCCGTCTATTTGATTGGGACAAAAGGCATTCTATTTTTAGAACGACTGTTCCCTAGCCTACCTTGACTACAAATTCTGGAATATTTGAACAACTTCTTTCAATTAGAGAAAATCTCTCCACAAGTAGGCATTAGATCTCATGAGGGCATTAGATTAGGGTGAAAGGCATATGATTTTAAGAATCGCGGTCTGGGCTACTTTGAGCCAAAGAACTGGCAAATTGCAATTAACTGGACAATGGACGCTTGAGTTAGCGAGTTGAAGCTTGATCACATTAAAGGTACCGGACGAGGACAAAATTGACCCCTATTTTTTGTCCTCCATCGAATAGCCGATGGGCTGAATTAGTTGAGAATGAATATACAAAAATGCTAAAAAATCAATAATAGCCTCAAGGGAAATCCGAAAATGATCAGCGTAATCCGCGCTCTCTCACTTTGCATACTCTCTCGTACACGCGACGAGATCAGGGTAAGATCAGGGTTTCGTGCTCGTCCGGTAACTTTAAATCTGGCACCCCAAATATAGTCTATTTGTATATTTGATTGGGAAGGAAGATATTCTCTTGGTTGTTGTAATGAGTGGAGTGGTTGCATGGATGGTTGCAGGTGGCCCAGATGTGTGCTCACTTCAACATCCATGCCCTTCGATGTATCGTACATCAAAAGACAAGACTGACGAGAACTCCCCTGACCACCTTGTTGTTCTGTACTTATGAGATGACAACTGTACCATTTCCATCGCTAGGAGCCATATCAACTCGAGTATTGCGTGTAGATTGAGCTAGTGCTTCTATTCATTTGTTGGGATAATTCTCTTGCTGAGATTTCTTATCGCTTTTGTCAACTTCATAATCTCTTCCAAGTTTGTATCATACGATGTTATTTGGGAATAAAGGAAATGCCCCCCTTTTCTGTCGTCGTTCTCAAGGATGGGAAAAGAAGAGCCAATCCTCAGTCCAAACACTCTGATCTCTTTTAGGAAGGGGAGGATTCCTTCCTCCTATCATTCGTTCACTTCAGACTGAGACCGATTGAGAGTAAGGAGTGGCTAATCAACTTGTATAGTGGGAGACCTCCCTGTCTGCATAAGAAGTGCATATTGAAGACGCTCTTTTGCCTCCCCCCAAATGCTTTCTCCCGTAAATCTCTCGTCCCTCATCCTTCTGACTCCTCCCTCCCTCCCTCCCTCTCTCCTCTTCTCTCCAGTGGGAGCAACGATGGAGATCCTCTGTCTACTACTCATCATACAGTCCATCTACAGTCCCTCTCGCCACTGCACTTCCCGATCCTCAAGCGGTCGTCGAAGGTAAGTCACGTCCTCCCCTCCCCCCCTCTCTCCTATCCCCCATCCTCCTCTCCCCCACTAATGATCTCGCTCGACTGACCACTCCTTTGTTGTGATATTCGGGGTCTGTTAGGAAAGGGGTAGTGCCTTCTCTCACACAATCTTAATGTCTCCTCTAAGATTGAAATTCTTCCACCCCTCCGTCTACTGTTGAGAAGAGGGGGGGGGGGGGGATAACTGTGGGAGAGATTGGGGGGAGTTCAGTTTGGATAGGCTAAATGAGTGTAGAGAGTACTCAGTGAAGATGAGAAAGTGATCGGGAGGAGTGAAAGAGACCTGAGACATTCGACTTAGACACCTGTTAATCCCCCTAATGTCGAGTGAGAGGAAGAGGCTATGTTCCCCTTCTCCCATTACGTTGAAAGAAATGAGAGGAGACAAGGGTGATCCCATTCCAGCAACGAGACTCAATCTTCAAGGGGGTGAGTGATCTACCCCCCCCCCCCCTCCCCCTCCTTCCTTCCTTGCGGCTCAGTGTGCAAATCTTTAGATTGTTTCGACACCTGACTGAAAATGAGGAAAGAGCTAATGGGAGGAAGAGGGGGAGACTCATTGATGTGATGAGAAAAGATGATTGACCCTTCGACTGGAAGAGAAGGGTCTTCGCTCTGCTTAAAGTTACCCAACAAGGACGAAATTGACCATTATTTTTTGTCCTCCATCGAATAGCCGATGGTTGAATTAGTATAGAATGAATATACAAAAATGCTAAAAATCAATAATGGCCTCAAGTGAAAGCCGGAAATGATCCGCGCTCTCTCACTTTTGCATACTCTCTCGTGCACGCGACGGGATCAGGGTGAGATCAGGGTTTCGTCCTTGTTGGGTAACTTTAAGCTACTCTTTGTGCACGGGACAACAGCTAGAATTGCGTGCCGCCGCAATTGCATTCAGAATTGCCCCACAACACTTCCACTGTGTTTTCAGTCCCAGTCATGCCAAGACGAATGATTCGCTAAAAATGGCTATTACAGCATCGAATGCTTTCTGTGACTTGAATGCAATTTGGAATGAATGGAGAATAGATAAATGGAATTCCTTTGCAGCACTAATGACTGAGTCTCTTCGATCGAATCGAGTCACTGCTTGCGATGGAGAGAGAATCACTCTACAGTGTCCGAAGAACACCCACATCCAAGTGAGAGAGAGAGAGAGAGAGAGAGAGAGAGAGAGAGAGAGAGAGAGAGAGAGAGAGAGAGAGAGAGAGAGAGAGAGAGAGAGAGAGAGAGAGAGAGAGAGAGAGAGAGAGAGAGAGGAGAGAGAGAGAGAGAGAGAGAGAGAGAGAGAGAGAGAGAGAGAGAGAGAGAGGAGAGAGAGAGAGAGAGAGAGGAAAGGACTCTCTTCCAGGTAGACACGGGCTTCTATGGGAGAGTCGTCCCTGAAGATGACTTGTGTCCCGGTCGAGGGGGCAAGTCTTCCTCTTCCTCTAGACCATTCTACGATTCCTCGTGCGATGTCATCCATGCCCAATCTGTAAGTCCTCTCCCACCATTTATCTATCGAGGATGATTACAGCGACTATCGGAGATGTGTGATAAACGACGGAAGTGCACTATCGTAGTCGATGCCTCCACCTTCCAAGAAGATCCCCTGTCCAAGTAAGTTGGAACTCATTGAGATGAATACTAAAGGATTCTTCAGACACCTCCAAGTACCTTCAGATGGCATATCGATGTAGACCAGGTTGAGTCTCTCTCTCCTTCCATCTCCCATACCTTCACTTCAGTTTCCTTCGACGGAGAGAGTTTCTGTTCTGGGAGTGAGATGCATCTGGAGTGCAACGAGGGACGTCGATTGGCGATCTACTCGGCGACGTAATGGTAGATCACCCAGAGGACAACCATCATTCTGTGGACCGACCACCCAAACATCTAATCAATACTGGTGAGAAGGAAGGGAGAGAAGAGAGAAAGAGAAGGACATGAATAAATTATATACGAAGAGCGGGACTGAGTCAATTAAACTACGATCTCTCTAATTATATCTTAGCCCATTGGAGTGCCAAGAATGACTCGATTGAGAGAGGGAAAGGAAGCGGAAGGAGACTGGGGGCACTAATGCATCTTTGTCTTCAGAAGAGCGGGAATGAACAAAGGAATAGTGGGGGGAGGGGGGTATAACAAGAATGAGTACCCTTCTGCAGTATTTTCACGGAAGAGTATTTTACAGTGTGGGCACATAAAGCGAAAATCCTACAGAAGGGTGCATTCTTTGATTATGATGTGGAAGGGTATCAATGGACGGAGATCATGCGACCTACAGCAGTCTTGACAATGCAGAGTGTTCTCGAGACGTCCTCCCTCACGTTCTCTCTCGTTGCCATGCCCAGTCCCATTGCTCCCTCTCCATCAAGAACGAGGTTCTGGGCAATGATTGCCCTTCCTCCGTTTCGCCCTATCTCCATCTACTATTCATGTGCGGTAGGTGACCTACCTCCTTCTTCGTGTTCGAGATACTTGTAGTGAACGAAGAAGTCTTCTCGGAAGACGCCATCAAGGGAGAATTGAGTGCCCCAAAAGAAGTTAAAACTGTGGAATGAGAGGGAATCCTTCGATTGGAGAAGAGATGAAGTGAATGGCAGTGGGGAAGAGGTCCATCCACATTACTTCACTTATTCAATGTCTATGTCAGAGTGTCATTGTTATGAACTTGAAAAGAGTGTCAACATTAGTTGAGTGAACAAAGAGTGACATCACAAAGAGACTAAAATGGAAAGGTATTGCAGAGAGTAAACGACGATGGAGTCAGCAGAGAATCATCCTCCACTCCCACACGAGAAATCATGCATGACGGTAAGAATGAAGTTACCTTCTCCATCAATAGATCCATTCAGCTTCATTCACTTACCACCCTACTCATGCTCCTCCTCTTCCTCCCACAACGAATCCCACTCTTCATCAAATCGAGAGTCAAAATGCAATTGGAATGGCTCATGATCTCATGCTCATCTGGAGGTTTCTTAAAGGTAATTGCATTTTAAACGGTAATTTTCTTTAAATATGGCAGGATAGAATATCATTTTTCTATCCTTTACTAGAATAGATAACAGTATCCATCAAGTGCACCCGATATTCGCGTAGCTTATTTTTGCCAGACTAGGCGTAAACATGGAAAAATAAAATCGAAAAATGAATTCGAATAGGATAATGTGAAATGTGGATTTGGCGCCAGTCCTCTTTTCGTACCGTTGATATAATCGAAGAATGATTACTGCAGAGAATAAGGAGAAAGTGGTTGTCTGCATGATCTCTCCTCTTCGATAGCCCTCATCCTTCTTGTACTCGCCTGCATCCTTCAACAGTTCTGTCCAAGAAGTTGAGTTCCATGAATGGAGAGGAAGGAGAGACTTCTTCCAGAGATTCCAAAGACAACAGAGTACCTTACTCCATAGAGAGGAGTAATCTAATCATAGGAGTCATCATCGTGAGTTCCTACCAGTCCACCCCCCCCCCCTCCACCACTCGCTCATTCAGGTCCTAGATGGTCATCACCAGTCCTCCTTCGTCGAGATGGCTGATCTTGAAGAGGACACCTATATGAAGGCAACCTGATCCCTCCCTTCCCATCTAATCATCATCTAATTCAGATACTCGTATCACTCTCCATCGAGATCCTTCCACTACAATTTCACCTAGTCAATTCATTTTTTTTTTTGCTAAAAAAAACGGGTATGATGTTCTCTAAATATATCCCGGCTGGTCATTCCACTCACGATAAATAAATATTGATGAAATACGGTGTTATAACCTTGAAAGTAATATCACATTTATTCACAAACAATAGGATATCTGATATCTGGTCTATTGCGAAAAAAGCATTGCACAGGCGATTCGAATCTGATATCAATTCATAGCTGAAAGTATAGGCCGAACTATGTAATTGATAAGGCACTCAGGATAAGGAAGACACTAATCAATACCGAGTAATCAATCTACAGTACGCGAGTGATAGTGAGATCTAATGACTCACTCTAATAAAGGGCGAATTAGATGGGAGAAGATGGTACAAAGTGAGTCTACGAAGATTTTGCCCTTAGCTTCGAGTCGCTTCAATCGCACTGCAAGGGATTACACTTCATCACAGCATCAATTCGTCAGTAATACAGTCTTCGAGCAACTATTTCATCTTTTAAAAGATTTTCCATCGAATAGACGCTGTCAGAATAAGCTGGAAACTAATATACAAAAATGAAAAATCAATAATTGACAATGCGAGCGACCGGAAAGGATTAGGTTGGGAGTTCCCTGTCATTGCGCTCTCTCACTTTTCCACACTCTTTTATACACATTGCGCGTTGAACCCTAGGATCACGAAATTGGTCCTTGTTGGAAAACTTTAATTAGGAGGGGGACTCACATCTTTCAATAGTTCCTCTCGAGTGCTTCGCTTACTCTGTGACGGGCCTCCATGCTCTGAATAACAAACATTCTTCTATGCATAAAAGTGAATTTCATATCAGAAACAGATTTGACAAAAGAGGAAGGAGAGGGTAGGATATGCTTCACCTGGAAGGGCCACTCCCACTCTCAGAAGGGAATCGTTCTCCTCCACAGTCAACATCATATCCATCTCGATCTGATTACCGAGTACCGAAGAACGCTGAATTCCATTTTTATTAGATCAATTTTATTCGTTTTTGTCAGTTTTTTCCTTCAAATTTTCATGGTTTCATTGAATTCAACAGAAGAGTAATTAAAATGTGCAAAATGAGGAAGAAGCAAGAAAGTGGAAGCTGGACTCGCCTGATTCTCCGCCCCTTGAACTCCACTAGAGACTGAGTCTTCAACGTTGATCGAAGAAGCTTCGCCAGCATTTCAGGAGTGATGAAGTTCGATTCGATGTTCAGGATTTTGAGAGACGGCGAAGATTCCAGCAACTCAATGAGACCCTGCAGAGAGTACTGTAGACACACACAAGCACACTATCTAAGAGTTGACTATCAAAGTAAATGCATCTGATACTGTCATTGTCAGCGATTGGAGAAGTGTTAGTGGGAGGAGTGGGGCTACTCCGTCTCCCACACCTTTGTCCCATTTATGATTGGATCAGTAAATGAGTATGAGGACCATAATATAATACCATTAACTGTAGCCCTTTATTTTAATTATAAATAACGTCATGCATAGTGATTTTAAAAAAATTACGTACTCTGGCTTCTGAATCGGAAATGGAGATATTGGCCATGGAAAGCTTCTCGATATGTTTAGATGCGCATGCTGCCTCAAAGATAAAAATTTGATTGCGTCTAACAGATGAAGAAAGAAAATTGTTGGCCTACCTTGATTAGAGTTCTGATCCGTTCCTTACTGAGTCTCTTCATATTATTAATGTTGACCTCCTTGATTCCCTCTTCGTCCGCTTCCAATCTCCTGCAATCAATCAATGGAGTGAACTGACCCATTCACTAGGATGATCTCTACTACCCTTCCTCTCAGTGACATCAGTTTAACACCTCTTATATTATCTGAGTGTCTATTCACATTCAGTTAATTAGTTAGTTCTATTTCATTAAGCAGTCTAACACATATGTACGGACTTTAAGCACGAATGAATAGATAATAGAAGTGGTAGAATTGAATTTAGAAATGAAAGAAATCTTAACCTCGACCATAGACTCAAATAAATATGTACTTGTGTTGATTATACAATTCCCCACTCAAGCTCCAGCCATAGCTAATTTAGTCAAGTGTCAAGAATGAGAAGAAGGGGAATAGATAGTAGACTAACTGAATGCATTCGTCGACGTCAGTTTCGTTCTCCGGTTCATCGGGGATCATCTTCTGAGTGGGGGCACGAATCACTCCATCTGCAATCCATCCTTCTACTCCATTCACTGGCCAATCGAGAGGAACAAGGGAAGGAAAGGGAAGGGAGATACCGAAGGAGATTCCGCTGTCGTCGTCTTGTCTCCGTCCCTTGAGGGCATTGTAGTACTGGGGCTGATTGAGCAGATTGTGCATGCCTCAACCATACTATTCACTCCATCAGGAAGAGGGGAAGGGGGGAGGGGGGAGGGGAGGGGGGGGGGGAGGGGGGGGGGGGGGGGAGGGGGGGGGGGGGGGGGAAGGGGGGGGGGGGAGGGGAAGGGGGGGGGGAGGGGAGGGGGGAGGGGGGGGGGGTACCTAGAATGCCAGCCAGATCGACCAGATCCTTCTCGGGGGCTTCCTTCAGTGCCTGCAATCAATCCATTTCACTCCTGCTCACTCCTCAAAAACTGCGCCCCTTAGAAAATGGATATACTTCAATGAGCCATTTATACAAAAGGACACCTTGATAAAAGGAGATTTCTGAGCTACTAACACACTCAGACTGATTAGTATGCAAGTGACTTCTTATGATGATGGGCCTTCTTAGGGTGGACTCTTCCTCACCTCATCCAATTGTCCATCTTCGTCTTCGTCTTCCTCATCTTCGATATCCAATTCGATGGGCATCTCCATCTCCTTCCCTCCTCCACTCTCTACTCCTCCTGCATACACTAATCATTCAACAAATAGAACTTCATGACGAAGGTACCTAACATCAATAATATATGATTTGTGTTGTAAAATAGCATATGAAAGAAAACGTGCTTAACAGTGAATGGGGGAGATAGGATACCTCTGGTTCCATGAGGTAGTTCGTCTCCATCTTCGAATACTTTCCCTCTCTTCGTTCCTGCTACATACGGTACACATTCCTCCCAATCTGCTTCTCCCTTCGCTGTTTCTTCCAAGAATGTGAGCAGTTTGTCTCTCTGGAAAGAACCTCATTTGTATCTTCGCAATTCTTCAAAGCATTATATCTCCCATACTATCACAGCATTGAATATACTCCTAAATCCCAAGTATTTATTATTACAAATGTGAATAATACATGCCAAATTCAAACCCCTCAATGCAAGGAACGGGTTTTTTCGTCACAACGAACACTGGAAATACAAAAAAGAGGGGGGATGTACCTGGAATGGTCCTGTGGGTTCCTTAGTAGTCTGATCTCGACACCTCTGAGATGGAGGCAGCATCGAATTCTGCAATCCATTCTTTTATTCATTCTCAATCTCCTCCATTCCTCAACTCCCATTCTTCTTTTCCTCATCACACAAAACATCCCATACGGTCCGTTTGCCTTTCTGATTTCCGTTCTATTCTAAGAGAGAGAAGTAAGGAAGAGTTCACATGGGTTTAGAGCTTTCAAGAAGATTTACTCTCGTGACCTACACTTATAAAATGATTATTTTCAGTTAAATTTGACCGGGTGATGCTATATACTTGGAGTGACCGGATCTCGTCCCTCCCTTCTCCTATTAATCGATGGAGAGAGGGAGTCAGTCAGGTGTCTATACGAGAAGAGCCACGGGAAGAGAGAAGAGAGAGATGGGGAGAAGGAAACTTGTGGAGACGTTTAAATAAGATAGACTAGAGAAGATTAGCTAACATTCACATACTTTGATCATGTAATTTTTCCCTTTACTTGGGAAACCCCGAAATAGTAGTGTAAATACCTTTCTATCATTCACACGTCATAAAGATGTCATAAATTCCGAAGGGACTCAATGAGATGGCTCAATTTCACCCCCCCCCCCCTCCTTCCCATCCCCTCTCTAACTATGCCCGTCTCATCTCAAATTCTTGTTGTGACCATCAACAGACAAGAGATTTGCCTCACAGGTTTCGAATAGAACTTCGCAACAGAGTCCATCAGATGGAATGAATCAACTGAAGAAAGCTACTATTCTCATGAAGCCTCTCTCGTTATTCTCGTTGAGTCTAAGTCGGTGTAAACCATAAAATGGAAGGAGAAAGACAATGAAGTGACTACTCTGCCTAGATGAATACTAGGTAGGAATAAAGACGACGCGGAACAATTCCATTTTGAGGTGCATACTCAATTCTTGCGCCGTTTGTCAATCGATGCATTCATAATGGGAAATGACGGGAATGACTCACATCGGGGTCGAAATCATTGTTGAGATCTTCCAATTCTTCTGGCGAAAGTTTGTCCAGAAGTCCCTCTAGATCACTGAAAAACATAGAAACATTAAATAAAAAAGATTAACAATATTTTCGCGAGCTGAACATCTAATTAGTACAAGGAGGACGACTTAAGGTCGACAAATATTCTAATCCATGTTAGTTTTGAACGACTAACGCAATGAGAAAACTATAAAATTGCGAGAAATGAAACACGCACGTATCATCAAGATTCTTGAGTCCCTTTCCGAATAACTTATCACCCGTGTTTCTATCTGGTTGGACGAAAGTTCGTTCCTCTGTGTAGTAACTGAAAATATAATAGTCATGTTCATGATATATTCTTATCAAGAGGTAAAAGGTAAAAATACCTGTAATAACGTTGGGCCATGGGAGTGAGAGAGGGTCAGAATACAGAAGAAAATGGAGGGAGATGGGAGAGAGCCCTCCCCTTCCCCTTGCTATACAAACAAATGGCATCCCCAACTCACTTACTCGCTTTTGCTCATAACTTGCGCGAATCCTCCCCGACCGGAGCAGACTAAGGAGAGACGACCCCCGAGGCTATGACTACTCTCTCCGACCTGCACGCTCTTTCTCTCCCACTGAGTATCACCCGCCCAACCACAACAACTGCCACGCAGCCAAAGGCTGTTCAACACTCCCGTCTCTCGTATTAGACACTTGACAAAATAATCAAAGTTCCAAACCCATTCCATCGACCTTCCAAGAGAGAGAAGATTCAACTAGGAACTTGAGGTAAACATAATGAGAGGAGAGATAGAGAGACAGCAAACATTGTCTTGGGTGAGACATTTCGAGAGAACCATTTACGATCGACATAGCTACTCGTATCAAAACTTAATATTTAACATAAGTATTCAACTAACTTAAATGTGAACCAGCAGTGAAGGGTGGACGCTGCAGAAAAAAATAAAAATGGATAAGAGAAGGCCGACTAGAAATAAAATAGAGCTATATAGAGTAGATAGAACATTTGTACAAAGAGAGATCCTTAATAAACTGCAAAATTAAATAGGCATAGATTTGCCATAATTATTAAAAGAAAAAATATTAATAGTTCTTTACTCGAATTAAGTGAATGGATAAACATGAACAAAACGTACTCTTTGTCCCGTCGTTCGACCGCTTCAGGCATCTGAAATACCAAAATTTATCAGATAGAACAAGAACGAAACTGTTGAATGGGATGAGAGAATGTTGACTACTCTATGCAGTGATGTGAAGATTTCTTGAGCACTTCGCAGATGAGAGAAAGCGATGAAAAGATGAGCGGGGGTATGAGAAAAGCAATAAAGATCTGAGTTACGGCAGTCATAAAATCATTCGGCTCAATCAATGTATCGTATCAAATCGTGCTAGGAGTATCTACATCACAGGGGACATTTAATTATTAATTGATCAATTGTTATCTACATGTATCTAATCTGTTCTGTTATTTCCGTGTTTTCCCTGGCTTATTGGATCGCTTAAATTAACACTAAAAACACTATTTTTAAAAATATCACAAATAAAATTAAATATATTCTATGCATATACCGTAATTTAATTTTGAATTCGTGCTTGTTTATATTATCTTCTTTTCCCACGCCAGGTCTTTTTGAGCTTGCCGATGTCTGGTTCCGAACGCAAATTTAAATAAATGTTAAAGTATTTGTTTATAAAAATTTTGGATATATTCGATTGCTCAAATGACCGGAACCTCAGAATATACGTCAATAATATATTTAAAGTTACCCAACAAGGACGAAACCCTGATCTCACCCTGATCCCGTCGCGTGTACGAGATAGTATGCAAAAGTGAGAGAGCGCTGATCATTTCCGGTTTTCCCTTGAGGCTATTATTGATTTTTAGCATTTTTTATATTCATTCTATACTAATTCAACCAACCGCTATTCGATGCAGGACAAAAAATAATGGGTCAATTTCGTCCTTGTTGGGTAACTTTAAATTCGCGCATGTTTTTAATAGTGTTCTTTTTTCAGGTTGCAGATACCTGGCTCCGAATTCGAAAATTTGTTGCATTTTAAATGTTAAATCATTCGTTTATAAACATTTTAATTTATTTAGTTTTGTTCAGATGGCTGGGTCCGGTGGCCGGGCGCAATTCTTTTTGTTCCTGCTCTCTTTGAGGTAAAACGGTGCTTATAATCCGTATTGTAATTCATCCGTTCGAAATTTGGATTTAGTCTATCTATCGCTTACCGCCTGGATCGGCCACGACTTCTTCTCCCGTACAGCCCCTCCACATCTGTTAGAGCTGAGCTGCATGTCTCAGATCCCGAAGGGGGCTGTTTCGAATGGTATGCTTATATTATTGTGAAATGAGTAGAAAAAAGTTTGCATTCTCTAGGCAATCGTCTCGATTCCAAGACATCGAAGTCGTGCCAATCGGATCGCATGGCCGTGACTGTTCTGATCGTGCTGAAGTTCGCACTACTTCCAAGGTTGCGGGAAATGTCTCGGCAATGGTACATGCCATTGATCAACGTAAGATATTGTGCTATCTTAAAATTTTGTGATCATAACGGAAGATATCGCATTGTGGGGCAACAGTGAAGCCTCACTCAACTCTGTTTGCGTGCTCGCAATTAGATGCGAGAGTGGGGAAAATAGTGCAGGCCTGAAGAGCTGGAGTAGCCAATTCTAGGAAGAAATTTCACAATGCTCATGCAATTCTTCATTAGCATCTGCCCAATATTTCGCACTTCTTTGCAGAATCGCGGACTCGTCTGTCATGTGAAGTTAGAGTGGACTACATCGCCACCATCGAGATCCTGACAACGACGAACGTCATCTTCGTCGATGCAGTTCCTGTCATGATGCAGATTCAAGCTAGAAACAATCGAGGTTTGATTACCATAAAGTTATGTATACATGCGCAATCTGTTGTGCAGGAGCTGCGTTTTCTACCCTGGGTGCGCTTCCTTTCGAGTGGTCTCTTACTGAAGATGATGCAATTGGCGAGCGGTCAGTTGAGCATCCAGAAGTTATTTATTGAGATATAGTAAATACAAAAGGATGATTCTATTTCAGACCTATTCGTATTGTTCCCTTCTCTGCTTCCGAGTGGGAAGGGAAGCCGGAGGTGATGGAATTGGAGAGTGAAGGAAAGAAGGGTCACTCTGTGTTGGTGGAGGGAGTCACTACGGGGTGGAGTATTCTCACTGCTAAACTGGCTCAACCCTTCTTCAAGGTATCATCTCCTCGCTGTCTTTTCTAATCGATGGTTAAGACGGTGACCTCTCACTCTCTGGAAGTTGTGGTGGTGGCCAATCTCCAGCTTCTCCCTTCCTATACTCTCTACGTCCCTGTTCATACTGTGATCCCCTTCCAAGTGGACATCATCAGACAACAAACAGCCCACAGTAAACACGAATTTCTCCTATTCTTGATTAGATTTTGTGTGATGTCAGGGGTCTCGATGCCCTCTAATCAGTACCACCTCCGAGTGGAGGACTCATCTATCTGCTCATTAGACACTTATTCTTCTTCTGTCACTGCACTCAAGAAAGGAACCACCGAAATTACTCTCCTCTCCCACAGTGAGCTCCCAATATCATATCTTCATTATCCTTATATATATTATGTTTAATTTTAATATGAAGATTAATTTAATAAGCGTTGGGATCTCAGTGATGGAATTTCAGACGTAGAGTCTAAGCTGGAGGGAGTGAGTCCTCCTTCGACATTGATTCATGTCACTGAACCAAAGAAGATCAAGTGGAACGTAAATGGAGATAACTGGGTGCTTGAAGTTGGGAGAAAGTAAGGATTAATTGAAAGTTCTGCATCAAAATGTTATTTTTCAGTTATAAGCTGCATTTGACTCTGTTCGATTCTCGCGACAATATTATGTATATCTCCGATGTGCGGTTCTTATGCTGTACCTCTTTGTTAGAAATTCAAAGTAATTGTATTTCAGGAGGCTCGTTTCGAGACTGACATCCCAGCAGAGTATTTCACAATTACTCATCAATCTAAGAACGGAACATATTTCGAAGTTATTGCTAAGGGATCGGGCCATTCTCTCTTGAAAAGTCGTTTCACTTCAATTCTGGTCAATGTGAGTTCGGGAGTGTGTGACAAGAGCGGGAAATATGATAAAAGAAAATACGAGTTTATGGGGGGAGGGATGAAATTTAAGCAAACAATATATGAGTTTTATAAAAGCTATAAAGATGATAAAACAGCAACGTGAGTTTACGACTAAAGTGAGAGTGAAATATTACAATGAGAATAACTTATTTTGAACAAAATGTTATGACGTAAAAGGATTTTGGAAGATACATGATGGGGATCTTTGTATCATTTCAGCATTTTTTTTCACTATTCAGGACCGTGAGATGGAAATTGGGGATCAAGTGAAGGGAGAACAGATTGTGGACGTAGTGGATCCGATGGAAATCTCGCCAGCTCTGCTTGTGCTTCCTCTCACTTTGTCTGCCAAGAGATCTGAATGGGCTATGCAGGTGAATAGTACAATCCTCCCTTACAATTCCCCTTTTATACCCTCGATTGCAGACTAAGGGAGGTTCGGGAGCAGTGGAATGGAGAGTGGAGGATGACTCTATCGTGTCCATCGGTTTATCTACGGGATTAGTAACGTCGTCCCATCTTGGAGAGACTACCATCATCGCAGTTGACATGAGGAACAGAGCTCACTCTGCACAGGCAACTGTAAGAGCAGTCATATATTTAATATCTTCCCTCCAGGTGTAGAAAACTAGAATTATAGGTTCGAGTGGTTGAAGTGAATGAAATTTCAATCGGGAAGACGAGAGTTGAATCGGTGGAGGGAGGAACTCTCTGGCTGAACGTCCAACACTTCGGAGTCTCTGAGAAGGTGTCAACGCCATTACCAACTGTCTTACTCTCATGTCCTTTGAGGGGGAACGAATAGCCATTACTGACTGCAGAGCCATCGATCTCTCTGTTCACATAGAGGATGAAAACGTGTTCAGAAGAGCAGAGAGTGAGTTATACGATACTCTAATTTGATAGCACATTCTTACGATTTCAAAAGATGGATTATGATTATTCTTCAGAGATTGCCAGCAGACTTCCCTTGGAGGGATCTGGTTGCGTGTCTATCCCCCTCACTGCTATTCAGTCTGGAGACACTAAGGTTCGCGCAATACTTGCTTGATTTCACTGTGTATCCACAACTTGAGGTGACTCTGGAATTGGGAGGTCAGAAGCTATCGGTCTCTCATCATCTCTCAGTATATCCCTCTCTTACGGTGAGGTATCTTCTCACTCGCTCTCTCTCCATTCCTGTTCCTCAACTCTTGCCTTTCCAGTCTGCTCTCATATCCGATCGTCTCCTTCTGGGAGTGGGCAGCACCTGCGCACTCCGAGTGAAGGGGGGACCGAGACCATGGATTCTCGATTCTTCTGCTGCCTACCAGAAGAGTATGTAACCACTCTCCTCTCTCTCATGCCACTCTTCTGTGTAGACAGAGATATCTTGTAGGCTCGGTTGTGAACGGAAAAGCGAGCAGTTCTATTCACGAGTCACTCGTTGAAATCAGGTGTGGAAATGAAGGAGGGACTACGGTAAGATACTTTATGGTGTGTGTAAGACGATGGGCGTGTTAAGGAAGTGGAAGTGGAGGTGGGCAATGGAGTGACCCCCACCAACGTACTACCTGCAAAAGAGAAGATCAGTGTGAGAGTGTGCTGCATCGCCCCTTCTCGAGTTGTAATCCAAGGAGAGAGAGACCTCCCCTCCAGACACTCACTCATCGAGGCCTGTCCCTCCCACACTGTAAGTACCCCTCCCCTCTGCACTCCCTTGGAAGACTGATTGCAGAAGTCTCTCTTCGTCTCTTCATTGATGCATCTCTCGTTGGTTGGATACGGACGATGTGAGGCCGAAGGAGAGGAACTCCAACTAGTCTCTGTCTCTTCTCTTTCTGTCAAATGGAGCACTGACAATGAGGAATTGCTACAAATTGAGCAACGAGGAGTAGATATTGGTTAGCAGTAGTTTGAAGGTAGAGGATCGAGGGAGTCTCTGTAGAAGGGGTCATCGTCAGACCGACAGGAATTCCCGGTGCAGTGAAGATAGAGGCAGACTGTGGTAACAATCTGAAGACAGCCATCGAATTGAGGCTATTCGATAAGGTAAAGAGAGGAAGAGGGGATTTGGAAAGAAGGAGTAAATGCAGGCAACAGTCTCTCAATCGTCACTCGTGTTGTGGAACGATCCCTCTGTGAATGGAGAAGTGAGAGTGGAAGGTGGATCAGGACACTTCCTCATCAAATCATCCTCTCCCGATCCACTCTTCCATCACACATTCCTCGATGGACTCATCAAGGTATACATCATGGTCAACTATGACATTGCGTCTCTGCATAGCTATTTCCTTTCTACGTTCCAATTCTTATTAGAGTACCGCCATAAGGTCGCATCGCATTATGCTACCCATCAAAATGCTTTTTTTCCTTGAATACAGTCCAGTCAGATCCCTACATGAAAACGGGAGTCCCCGGGTGTCCCCCCGTGTCCCCCGCCATTTTGCGGCTCAGGCAGAGAAAGAACTAATTCGAATTTTTGGTTTTCAGACTCAGGATGTCCTTCCCGATCGATTGGCATATAATTCATAAATTCATTAATTTGCAATAATCCGTCATTTAATTTTGAAAATCGAGGATAATTAATCGGAAACGGAGAACTACGGTAGTTAATATGCCCATTCGCCGGTCCGGCTCTGGTTAACTACTGTAGTTCTTCGTGTCAGATTAATTATCCTCGATTTTAAAAATTAAAGCACGATTTATCGCAAATTTATGAATTTATGAATTATATGCCAATCGATCGTTAAGGACCTCCTGAGTCTGAAAACCAAAAATTCGAATTAGTTCTTTCTCTGCCCGATCCGCAAAACGGCGGGGGGACACCCGGGGACTCCGGGGAGTCCCGTTTTCATGTAGGAATCTGACCGGACTGTATTCTGTTGTGGGCTCCTTTCACTAGTTCTGATTGATCTACACAACCAGTGCTTCAAAATATTCATTTCTCATAAGGAAATTATGGAAGGTCAGATAATTCGAAAAAATTGCACCTCAGGATATATGAGAAAATTATGTTGAAGAGAAGATTACGTAGACAGATCGGTACTGGTGAGAGAATATTCTCCATAAATTCGACAAGTATCCATGTCGAAGAGTCGAGACCGGGCAATGCTGTACAATTCCTAGTCTATTCTTATCATATTGATGTGTTGTGCGCTTGCCCTTAATGTTGAGTGTTTATCTCTCTAGATCTCTCCTCGATCCGTCGGTTCCTCTCTTCTTCGAATCCACGATCAATGCATCGACGACAGTGTCATCGAGGTCAGACTGAACCGTCCCTTCTCACAACTCATCTTCCCTTTATTTGCAGGTCCGAGTGAAAGTGACTGACATTGAGCAAATAGGAATCGACGCTCCTCAATACGTGAGTGATATCTCCTGATGGGAGTATATCTTGCTTTCTCTTCAGGTCGAAGTTGGTCGTACAGTGGATGTGTATCTTCGAGCGGTGGATGAAAATGGGGAGAGCTTCTCTGATGATGTCACCCATCTAATGCAGCTAGAATTGAAGGCCAGTAGTGATGACGTCTCGCTAGAGAAGTGAGTAATGCAAGAGTAATCCTATGGAGAAGGGGAATTGCAGAGTCTCGTCGAATCGATACTCAATGACTGCTATTCGAGTGGGGGGAGTATCACTATCTGCCACTGGAAGGTATCCCTCATCCTCCTCCCTCTTGGTCATCCCCCATTCCAGATCATCTCGTCCCTCTTCCGAAGTTCTCTCTTCCTCTCCCCATTCCGTCCAGATCTTCTCTCCCATCCTTCTCTTCCCCAAAGTGGTCACTCTCCTCTCCGAGAGTACATTCCAGGTTCATCCATCTTCCAATTTATATAATTTCCTTGTTTTAGTTGGAAGTAGTGGGTGGTCCCTCTCCTACGCCAGCCATTTCGTTCTCTCTCAACGACTCATCCATCGCCTCAGTCTCTGCCAATGCTCTCATCAAGTGAGTGGATGGAGGAAGGGGAGAGGGAAGGTCTGCTTCCAGATCGGGCACTTCCTTCGGCTACTCCTCTGTCACTGGCAGCATTCACTTCGGAGATTCGCGCGTGTCCAAGGTAACTCCTCTCTCCTCTCTCCTATACTAGATCCTCTGCAGGATTCGGTGGTGGTGCGTGTGGTTCGTATGTCTGGAGTGAGCATCGTAGTGTCAGCCTCTCAAGTGGAGAAGGGAACGAGAATTCTCGCGAGAGTTGAGGGAATCGATGATGGACAGAATCCATTCGCATTCGGAGGAGCGAGACATCCACTCACGGTACGAGGAGAGGGGAGGAGGAGAGCGAGGGAGGAGGGAGAGGGAGAAGGGTCTATCGACGTAGATACATTTATTGCAGATCAAATGGTCTCTCAACGACACTGATGTCTTCAGCATGGTGTCCCCATTCGGAGTGAGTGTCCATCCTCCCGTCAATTCAATCTATGTTCTCTTCTAGTATTCACTTCGCGAGTCCGATCTCAATCGGTTCTCCATCTGGCTGGATGCCACTCAGACTGGAGTTGCCTCCCTCTCAGTCTCTGTGAAGCAACACCAACAAGCTCACGAGCACTTCTCCAAGAAGGCTACCGAGTATACTTACCAGGTCCAATCAATACCTCATCCTCTCCTTTTTTATCGTAATCTCACTCAGGTGGAACTTAAATCTATTCTACCTCTTTCCCTCTCTTCACCCGATATCCAAACTGGTTCCATTCTCTTGACTCCTGGAGGAAGTATTCAGTTATCAAGTAACTGGTACGTCTTTTTTTGATAGTCTATTTGCTCGATATCATTTACCTTGCAGGCCCTCGTCTCAAGTGAAATACCGCATTCCTAAGGAGCACTCTCATTTGATCTCTCTTTCTGGTTCTGGATTCATCATTTCCAAGGGATCTCAGGGTGTTGGGAATGTCGAGATCATAAGAGAGGGAAGAGTTCTACTGGCAACTGTCGAGGTAATGAGAACAGCGAGAAAAGAAGGTGGAGCTCAAAGTGCATTATCAGATTGTCCAACCAACGACGATCGATGTGAAGGTCGACCCGGAGTTGGAAGCTGCAGAAGGTGAGAAGAGGGAGAGGAGGGAGAAGGAGAGTGTGATTGGTTCAGACTCGCATCTCACTGCTCTTCCTCTCGGATCAACCCTCAAATTGACGGTGGTGTACAGAGATACGAATGGACGATCGATCCACGGAGAGACTATCGGGAACTCGCTCTTATTCCGTCCCCATAGGTGATTGTGAGGAGAATGGGAAGAGGGAAGGGACAAAAAGTAGAGGAGAGCGGAGGAAAGAAAAGAGCTTGCAGATTCGATCTCACTACCATCGAAGGGAGGAACAATAATCGGACGTTGAGTGTCAGACTCATAAGAGAAGGAGAGACGGTGTTGAAGGTAGAGTGAAGGAAAGGAGCAATGACTACTCCCTGCCTTTCTTTAGATCTGGGACCCTTCTACTCCTTCTCTCTCCTCATTCGTTCGTCTTTCGTGCAAAGATGCGATGGCTCCCTCTTCAGAGTGAGTCCCTCTCCCTTCTTCTACTTCCCTACTCCAATTCTTCTCCTCAGAGTCATCGTCTCCACTGATCTCATCTGTCTCCGTAGTCCACTTAAAAAATCACAGCAGAATGAATGGAAGAGTAGCGATTCTAAGGTGAGTATTCCTCTCGGAGGGAGTAATCCTCTCTCTTTCTCTCTCTCTCTCTCTCTCTCTCGCAGGTCCTTCGTCCTCTGGATGCTCTCTCTGGAGTGTTCATCGCTTCTTCTCCAGGGACTGCTCACATCCACCTCTCATCTGCAGCGTCTTCCCACAATCTCCACACTACAGTGAGTCCCTTCCACCTCCTTCCCTTCTATTCTTCTCCTCTTGTTCAGTTGCGAGTGATTCAACCCTCCACGATCGTCTTCTCTTCCTCTTCTCCCTCATGGATCTCCAACATTCATTCCTCCTTCCGATTCCCACTCCTCATTGGGACGAACGAGAGTTTGCAAGAGGTTGCAAGGAGGAAGAAATACTCGGCCATCGGTGGGAGCTCCCCCTCATTCTCCCTCCTCTTCTTCCGTCATAAGAATTATTGAGATTGCGGTGACTTGTCATTGTCCCTTTCTTCCCCGCTCTCCGCTCCCTTCGACTGTTCCATCTCCTTCACCGAATCGGGCCAGCCGGGATCTGCCTCTGCTCTCTTCCATGCAAAGTCTTACTTTGATCCAATCAAGGGTCAGTAGCCCCTCTCCTCATTTATATTCCTATACTCTCAGGTGAATACGGGTGTGCCATATCTGAGCAGTCTGCCTCTTCTTCCCCTTCTCTCTTCGAGTCTCCTCCCTCTTCCGTAGACATATCCGCCTCATGGGTTGTCGATGGACGCCATCTCCACAACACTGCCACAATCCCTTTCTATCCCGCTTTCTCCATCATAGAGCAGGAGATTCAGCTCTCGAACTACGATAAAGAAAGTGGAATTCTCAGTGTGAGTTCACTTGAGTCATTCGATCGGGGGATGAGTCGCGGGCGAGGGATCAGAAGGAAATAAACTATTCAGATCCGAGTTGCTAAACACATCTCATCTGATATCGTTGTCACTTCATGCGGGGAGGCAGTGCATGTGAAGGAGATACATTCAATTCCTTCTGACCAATCGAAGACAGTTCATAAGGAGGGAACTGTCAAGTGGATACAACTCATCGTACGTCACATAATGAACACGCAGTAAATGCTTCTTCTCTTGTAGTTGAACGACAAATCCTCGTCGACCGGAGATGAATGCGTGGTAAAAGTGGAATCGATTAAGACCGGCCAGAAAGTGGAGGTCCCAGTCAGGATAACTCTAGTGGGAGAGACAGCAAGGAGGGCATATCGAGGTACGACAACCACTCGCGAGCTCGGCACTCTCAGAGACAGTTGCCTGCCAGATTTTGTGGCCATATTGCATTTCCACTTGCATTTTTTCTGGAAATTACACTATTTGCATTTTTGCGACACACTTTTACATTTTTTTAAACACATTTAGAAGAGTCGTGAGAAAATCGTACCTGGTGGACTAGCGTGGGCTCAAAAAAAGTAATCACAGCCATTAAAATTTCCACAGACATGGCACATGTTTTCAACAAATGTGGCCTATTTAAAGTTGCCCAAGACCCTTAAAAAATGGCCTATATTTTTATTCCTGAAACTGATAGACATGAAGGAGCCTAGTAGAAATGCAATAATAAAAAAATCTGAAAATCAATAATTAGCCGCAAAATTAGCTTCAACATATGGACGGTGCAACCCTGATTACGACCGATTTGAGATAATATTGGATTAGAAATATATGTCCTACACCACGCTCCGGAACAATAAATTACCCGTCATAACTCATAATTTCAGACCAATTTCCTAAGTTATTATTTTGTTTTCATATTTTTAATGTTAAAAGAAGGCGTACGCACACTAACTTAAAATTACCCAACAACCGTAAAAATGGCCTATATTTTTATTCCTGAAACTGATAGACATAAAAGAGACTAGTAGAAATGCAATACTAATTAAATCAGAAAATCAATAATTAGTCACAGAATCGACCTCAAAACATGTGTTGCGCAACCCTGATCAAGACCGATTTTCCCGCGAGGTTTGAAACATGAATACTTTGTGTGCACTAATTAGTGTTCACAAGGCCGGTTCTATACCAAATTCATCCTCGCTTCTCGCCCGGTTGTAGAAATATATATTTCAACAGCAAAAACTTCAATATTAAGCCCACATAATCGATTAAACAATATTTAAACAAACCGCGCATTTTAAATTACGGTTCTTAGTGCATGTTCATGCAATTCGTGGTAAGGTATTGTTCAGGCGCCAATTTAAAAATTTTGCACGGTTGGGTAACTTTAATTCAAATAGCAAACGAATTAAGCAAAATTTATTATTTTACGCGTTTGATGCGCGGTTAAATTTATAGGCTCCGCCCATATTTCTGCGCGCCGTGTCTCATTCGTCAATTCTAAAATTTCGGAACGTTTTAATGTTGCTATAGCGGTTTGATACTTGAATATTTTGTATACGGTAGTTAGCGTTCACAAGCGCTGTCGGACAATTTTCCAGACCAAATTCATCATCGCTTCACCTCATATATATTTAGAAATAGTGTTGTTATTTCGAGCGAAGGGAAAAGAGCGAGCACTCGAGCGTTCGCCCTCTCATTCCTCTCCAACGAGCGCTCGAGTGTCCGGTCATTTCCCGTCGTTCGCGAGCAATAATCGCTCGAAATAACAACACTATTTAGAAATATATATTTAAACAGCAAAAACTTCAATATTAAAGTTACCCAACCGTGCAAAATTTTTTAAATTGGCGCCTGAACAATACCTTACCGTGAATTTGCATGAACATGCACTAAGTACCGTAATTTAAAATGCGCGGTTTGTTTAAATATTGTTTAATCGATTATGTGGGCTTAATATTGAAGTTTTTGCTGTTGAAATATATATTTCTACAACCGGGCGAGAAGCGAGGATGAATTTGGTATAGAACCGGGCTTGTGAACGCTAATTACCGCACACAGAATATTCAGGTTTCAAACCCCGCGGGAAAATCGGTCTTGATCAGGGTAGCGCAACACATGTTTTGAGGTCGATTCTCTGACTAATTATTGATTTTCTTTATTAGTATTGCATTTCTACTAGTCTCTTTTATGTCTATCAGTTTCAGGAATAAAAATATAGGCCATTTTTACGGTTGTTGGGTAACTTTAAGTCCACATAATCGATTAAACAAAATAAAAGAAAACCCGAAAATTCGTGAGCGCGAAAATTTAAAACAATACGGTACTTAGTGCATGGTCGTGGAATTCGCGGTAAGATATTTTCATGGAGCTACTTTTTAAAAAATGCACGGGTGTTGGGTAACTTTAAAGTTACCGGACGAGGACGAAACCCTGATCTGACCCTGATCTGGTCGCGTGTCCGAGAGAGTGTGCAAAAGTGAGAGAGCGCGAGATTACGCTGATCATTTCCGGCTTTCCCTTGATGCTATTATTGATTTTTAGCATTTTTGTATATTCATTCTCAACTAATTCAGCCATCGGCTATTCGATGGAGAACAAAAAATAGGGGGTCAATTTCGTCCTCGTCCGGTAACTTTAATATATAACAGACTATCGGAGAAAATCAACATATTTCTTCAGCGACTTGGCACAGGCCGAAAATTCGAATTCCTACCAACTTCACCAATATGTCGGCCTCTACGAGGGAAACCGTCGAGCATCACCAGATTTTCGATCCGCATCCGCGCAGTCGCGGGCGCGGATTTTGAAAAATTAACTACGGTAGCCTCGAAATTTTTATATCGACTCCTATCACTGTGGCGGTAGGGGCGCTGCATTCCTTGTCAAATTCTACGACTTTTTTACTCCGGGGAGTTTTTCGATCAGATTCCATCTAACACCGGAAATCGATAATTTAACTTTTAATTCGGATTTGAATGCAATTTCCCAGAAATTTTTCAAGAATTGCCGCAAATATTATTTGTGTTATAGCTTCTACCAGGGCCGATGCATCTTTCAGTAGAAGAGTGCGAGTTAATACATGCCATAAGGAAGTCAAAATTAATTATGAATGCATTATGGTGTAATTTTTGGGTTACGGTAAGCGAGTGCAAAAGTTGGACGACTTTTCCCAATTGGTGTAGCATAGTCTAAAATCGAATTCCAGGCCACATAATACCAATTGGGAAAAGTCGTCCGACTTTTGCACGCGCTTACCGTAACCCAAAAATTACACCATAATGCATTCATAATTCATTTCGACTTCCTTATGGCACGTTTTAATTCGCGCCTTTCTACTGAAAGATGTATCGGCCCGGGCAGAAGATGTAACACAAATAATATTTGCGGCAATTCTTAAAAAAATTCTGGGGAATTGCATTAATGTCCGAAGTAAAAGTGGAAATATCGATTTCCAGCGTTAGATGGAATCTGATCGACAAACTCCCCGGTGTAAAAAAGTCTTAGAATTTGTCAAGGAACAGAGCGCCGCTACCGCCGCAGTGACTGGGATCGATAGAAAAAATTTCTAGGATTACTGTAGTTTATTTCAATATCCGCGCCCTCGTGCGCGCGGATGCGGATCGAAATTCTGGCGATGCTCGTCGGTCACCCTAGTCGAGGCCGACCTATTGGTGAAGTCAGTAGGAATTCGAATTTTCGGCCTGTGCCATGTCTATTTCGATTCCGTCAGATAGTGTGTTATATACATTTGCAAGGTTTTTTAGCGAGGAAAACGCACTTCGAAAAAATGGCAATGTGCATTTTTTCGAAGTGCGTTTTCGAAAGTCGACCGCTATTTCGGTACGCGATACTGCATCCTTCCTCTGAGTATCGCGTACCGAAATAGCGGTCGACTTTTCGAGATTATTAGCAAATAGCTCGCACGGCCCCCGCGGGGCAGAATGTTACCTGAATCAGTGAAAGAGGGTCTGGTCTCATAACGATCACCCCTAATCTGCACGAATCGAACTGCAAACTCAGTTTGCAATCAACTAAAACCCTGAATTTCAGGCATTTTTTCTATGTTTAGCGGTAATTCTGCAGCCATGTCGATGTTCCTGTCGATGCATTGACATAAGGAAAAATTAAACGTCCGCAGGCAGGAAAAATTGTGGGAATTTTCAAAAGATACAGTCAGATTGCCTGATTTATCGCTATCCGAGCTGCAAAATTCAAGGTTCTCGTAGCGATATTCCCTGAATTGTCACTATCCGAACTGCAAAGTTGATTTGCGGCCCTGAATATCAAGCAAGATTACGATACAGCTCGAGAAAGCTCCCACACGTTTTCCCTTTCCTTATGTCGATGATCCGCGGGCCGTAATGTCGCATAGAAATTGAAAAAAAAAAGAAAAAAATTGTTGTTATCTTCAGGTAGAAAAAATAAATTTAAGGAAGAGAAGTGCGTAGCGAATTTATGCGCGTGCGCGGAACCGGCATACCAATATGCGCAATATTAATATGGACTAGGAATCTTCGCAAAAAAAGTTGCACAGAAACCGCGTTGATTTAAAAGTTGACCTACTAATCGCTCTAATTAGAAAGTGAATTAAAATTACGGTAGATTTCTAGAAATTTGCAATTAATTTCGTAGTTTTTCCCAACGCCGCCGCGCGGCCGGAGCACCGTCATTATTGTTTTATGATGTAACGTATTTTAAACGGCACTAGGTCGGATGAGAACTTGATACATCGAAGGCGGCATGAAGTCATAGTTCTCATCCGACGCCAGTTCAAACGTTGATTGAGCTCACTCATGAGTGATCCGGTATAATTAAACCCATCACCCATATTTCTAAAGTGTGCGCTTTTCTAACGTACATGGCCTTGTTTCAACATACCCATCGCGATCAATCACTTCTCATCGAATCGATTACAGAACTGGAGTCGAAAGGATTTATTGATTTCTGTCTATTCTTCTTCTCTCGCTTCTCCTATCTTATTCCTAATCTCATCGGAGCAGTCTTGGTACTCATCATTGCTATTCTGGGTGAGTCTCCCGTACAGCCCTCCTTTCTCTCTTTCTCCCTCCCTCTATTTATTTAATCATCTTTCTAGCATGGCGTCGACTCGTCAGTTCACGGACAACGTATGGCCAAGCTAATCACCACAACCAGTCTGCCTTCCTGTCTGGTGCCCCTTCACCCTCTCACTCCAATTCTTCCCTTGGAGGTACTCATGAGACGCAGTATATTAGAGCGGTGTATTGTATTGCAGCGTCATTCAACTGGTCTCGTGATTCATCCTTGGCGGATCCCCAGTTCCATTCGACTCCTCGAGATCAACTTCGTCAACTCTCGATGTCTCCTCAATCCAATACTATCTTCTCCAATGGAGATGCCGCGCATCAGTACTCAAGGAGGAAGGCTGGTCAATTCTAACCAGGAGTGACAGTCCTAAGCATTCGTTTATCTACCCCCCTCGTCTTTATAATTCTACCTATTCCACTGTTATCATTTCCTGCGCTCATAGGCATTCGTTTCAGTCCTGTTCTTAATTATTTCTCTACTGTTTAGTAAAATTCGTTTCCTTTCCTTTCTCACCTACATCATCATGTTTTCAATCTCAAACGGTTCATTTATCATCCTAAGTCTTCAAACTCAGGCGGTTCTTCCGTTGTTTTCTTTTAAATTTGCATCATTGTTCCTCATCGTTGTGTTGTTGTACTTTAGGTCTGTTGCTATGAATCGAGCTTTGCATTATTGTCTTTTTGAATATGGCATAAAAGTATATTTTTCACTATTCTCTTTGCCTTCGTTTGTTTGTGTAATGTACAACGCTTATAATATCAAATTTTTATCATGCTGTTAGCAACGAAGTCTCGTGTTTTTTTTAAAATTTACTGAGTAATTGTAGAACTATTGTTAATCGAAACACATTTTAAAGAGGGAAACCTACTATTTTGCGATTAGTTAAATTCAAATTTAATATTATCCTATATTTTTGTGATACTGAAATCGATTTGCTGTAATTCGTAAGAGAAGAACTTCTCTTTATAAAATATTCCCAATTAAAATAGTATTTACATGGGCATCATCAACATACAACATGTGACACCCGAAAAAAAGGTCCTGTTTTCGGTTTTTCGTGCATTGTTTATATTTTATTATGAGCACTATCATTAGCTTTATTTTTCATCGAATTTAGTAAACTTTGTAAACTAGAAAAATCAGTCTTAAATCACAATTCGAATTTAAATTCGCGCCTGGGCAAACTGCAAGGGTGTATGGGTGTACTGTAGGCACCAGTCAACGGGGGACTCAGCGTTTTCGTGCGCGCATGTGGGACTATCAGTCAAGACATTATTGGAGCTTTTGCTTAATTTTGTCATTCAACGATGCCTGTTTTCTTATTTCCCCGTCTTTGCATCTTTGAATTGGTGCCTGCAGATGATCTCCAACAAGGCCCTTCTGGCCCTCTTCGGGTTCGCTCTCGTCTTCTCGACCGTCGTGGCCGAAGATGCCGCCGATGGAGAGGTGCACGAGGAGGAGGAGATCGGAGGAGCGTCGAAGGATGCCGCCGTCTCCTTCCACTTCACCTATCCCGTCGATGCCAACGTCAACAAGGGTAAACTCTCGTCCTCCTCTATTTTATTATTCTTTTCCGAAAGTTACTTCTAATGGGGAGTTTGTTTTTGCAGAAGTTTTCGCCGGACGCCCTATCAAGTTCTTGATCGGATTCAAGAACGGCGGAGAGAAGGAGTTCACTGTGAAGTTCGCAGAGACTTCCTTCCGCTACCACCAGGACTTCAACTTCCACCTTCAGAACGTATGTCCAGTTTACTTTTTTGTTTCAGCTGTATATTTTTCATTTGCTAGTTTCCTTCACAATATAAAGTTCATGTGTAACGGTGGTCTTTGTTTCAGTTCACGGCCGCTCAATTCAACCGCAAGGTCGGGCCTAAGGAGGAGGTCACCCTCGACACGTCCATCCCCGTCTTCGAGCAGTTCTCTGGCAGACCCCTCGGTCTCGTCGTTCGTCTCCATTATGAGGACTCTGTCAGTTTTTTTTTAAATTTCATAATTGTGAACTGTAAAACCAAGCAAATGAGATATGAGATTGTTGATTGGAAGCAATGGTTGTTCCATTGCAGGACAATCAGTTCTTCGTGCACACTGCCTTCAACGAGACGATCACCGTGGCCGACGATGACTCTAACTACAACTCGGAGACTTACTTCATGTACCTCGTCTTCATCGTCATTGCTGTTCTCCTCCTCATGGCCGGCAGATCTTATCTCGAGAAGGTCACTTCGACGTTTTGTATTAAGCAGAAATCTTTATTAGAAAAATGATAAGTTTCCCCCAACTTAGGTTGATGATTGCAGTTGACTCGCAAGCACGGTATGGCGAAGCGAGCCCCCGTTGTCGAGCAGGGAACGACGAAGACTGGAGAGGTCGACTTCGAATGGATCCCCAGGGACGTCCTCAACAGTACGTTTCAACAGTACGTTGCCGTCTTATTATGTATCGAAACTAGATATTTATGTAGTAATTGCAGATAAGAAGTCGCCCAAGCCCGCGTCTCCCAAGCCGAAGAAGGCCCAGAAGGCGGAATAAGTTACACGCACAGCTAGATTAACTCATGTTCTGACCTCCCTCAGGATGGGTATTTTCACATTTGTAAATTATTGCCTTGAATATCGTGTGAATACGTTGTCCTATGAACTGAATATGAGAGAAATTTCGAAATTTTTCGTAATGTGCAGTGTTAGCAACTGCAGTTGTAATTTTGATGTGATGGGAAGCCTAAGTTCACACGATAATGTGGTAGTTTAATTTATTAAGAATAATCATAATTTGTTTTCATTTCTCGAATTTTTTTTTGATATTGCCTTTGTTAAATACTGTGCTCCCGCAGTTTCCCTTCATCATTTTCATCTGTTTCTTCCTCGTTTCTATAAATTCTGAAACTACATAGAGTATAGTTTTAAGAACATATATTGATAAAGATTACGAAAAATAGACGAGATTGCCTGCAGTTTGTTTAAGTCAATGTGCAAATGTTGCCTTACATGTAATGATGAACGGTCCCTCTCGTTTTCTCTGCTCTACCTCTCTCATTCTTTCGCAACGTGGATTTACTTGTGAATAAGCACTCTTGTGGTGCGTCTCTCCACTGGCCATGTTCTTGTGCCGAATGAACTTGCTTGATTATATGTCCATACCGTGCAGTGTAATTATAATTATAATTAGTCTAATTTAGGAACGCGGTGAAGATGTCAGTGAGGGAGCGAGTGAACAGGGATGAAGACGGGTGTGCTGAGGCCAGCAAGCTCACCTGTCAGTCACTTGACTTATTCAGTTAATTCGTTGTTCATCGTTGATGCCCAGCTACAGTATAAGTGTATTAAATGCGAATGTTAAGGTCTAAACTACGAAGCAATGGAAAGGAAGAGGGATAAGATTGGACATCTCTACGTATCGGTCGATCCGACTCTATTGTGGAATGGAAACACCCTTCAAGGATACGACGACATTTGCAAGTGCGTAGGAAAAGTGTTATTAAAATAGGACGAATGATACCTTTTCAAAATATGTATTTAATCACAGCAACATCAAGACCGTAATAATGCACTTCCGGAAAATGCTATCACGAGATGATTTCCGTAAAAAAGTCCCAATCATGCCGTGCAAGGGGCCTAGTAAATTCAAAAAAACTGGAACTGACTTTATTTCAAGACTACCGTAATTTTTCATCGGCGTGTTTTATAAAATGAGCTGCTGTATTTTTATTTGTGGCGTTTTCATTAGTAACAAGGATCATTCTTGCGATTTAGACCGTAACTAATTGTATACAATAAATAAATAGTGTCAAAACGATACCATTCCTTCGGAAGATCGACCCCCTTAATGTTTACACTCCCTCTTGTTATTGATAAATTGAGCACTGTTTGATCAATTTTGTATTGATTTCAGTAAACTGGGCACGCCTAAGAATCTAAAAACACTAAGAAAATATTTTAAAATTTAGTTTGAAATTTTGATGCAAAAATAACGGCTTCCGCGACGCATGAGATACTGTAGCGCAACGCATGAAAATTGTGAGTGAACAGTGCAGTGATTCTGCTGTGTTAATACTAGGGACGGCAGCCCGAATTTTTGAATACGGAATATTGGTTGCCTCCTTCCGACGCTTTTGCTTTCAAACTACCGTAATTTTCAAGCCAAATTCTTTCAATATTTTAAAACATTTTTTAAAAATATTTAATGTAATTTTCAAACTATTTTATTGATTGGAATGAATATAAATATATAATGAAAGTGCGATAAGCATGGCAGGAAGATGCATGCTGTAGAAATGAAGGCGCACGAAGCGATCGAAAATAAGCAGGTTTTCAGAATTAAGTGTTGAGGCTTCATTTCCTCAGTTTGAGTAGATTATCATTCACAAAAAATTGTTTTCACAATAAAAAGAAATAAAAAATATAAAATGTTGGAGGATGAGGCCGTCAAAGTTGAGCATTTTACCGTTGTGAAAATGTATTTTTTTCGTTTTCTTGAAGGGCGACATTAGTATGTTCGAGATTTTGTGATATTTGGTACATCATCCCATCACGCATGCTCTGCAAAAAAACCAGAAATATACTAATGTCGCCCTGCGTGGAAATGAATTTTAAAGTTCCCGCTATCGTAACCAAGTGATTCTGAAGTTCTACCAATATTAAACCTTTTTTTTCCATTTTTAAGCGATGTTTTATTGCTGTCGGAGTACCGTTAACATGAGAAAAAAATTATTGAACCTCGTTCATAAAGTTTTACAACGCAACAGAATTTCAGTTTGCGATAATTTTAGTAAAAAACATGACTTGCGATGTGCTCCACTTGGACTGAAAGCGTCGGCCTTTTGCTTATCATTCGTTAATGTTTTTCTAATTAATTAAACATTTTTTTACAAAACTAAAGTGAAAAGTCGGAATGGGGCAGGTATAGCTTTCAGTTGTGTACCATTCTGTGAATAATTTTGCTCATTCGTAAACACCGTTGCCATCCCTATTTAATACATTCTACTATAATAATTTGTGTATTACTTAATACTCTGAGCAAGTGTGTGATTGCAGATTCATCCAGCAGCTTCCCCAGACGGATCACAACATCCAGTCAGTGGATGCTCAGCGTCTCCCATCGATCACCGAGACGAGTGATCTGCCAGAGGGAATAGTCATGAACATTGCTGGTGAGCGAGACGACGAGACCACTTATGCTCATATTTGGAAATAGAGGCACGGATTGGAGATATCGGGACTTCTTTACTTTAGGGGGTAACCCCATTTCTCCCACCCTTGCCCCCTGAGTCCCTACTCAGGGTGGTGGGAAGAACCACCCCATATCGCCGGCCTAAGCCGTCTTTAGCCTAAGCGGTAAGCAACGATTAGGTCTCCCCGCTTCGCGGGGAGACCCTATCGTTGCTTACAGGGCTTGCCGCTTCGCGGGTTGCTATTATAGGGAAGGAAGGATAGATGTGTAGAGTAAGGCATATACTTGTGACATGTAATAAAGTTGTTTACTAGAGCGTGGGAGTAGTTGTTTAGGTGTGAGCGCATCAAAGGGAAGGGGTAGGGAGTGAGAGGCAGTGTCAGAGACGCAGAGAGGGGTGGGCCACGGCATATCACGGCACCGCATCATTCTGCCCCGAAGGTTGAAGAAAATAATTACAGTAGGCGCCAAAAAAATTCCGCGCGGGTACACGGTTCAGGCACCTTGACAATCAGGCAAAGCTGGAACGTTTGAATGTGGCTGTTGCCCATAAACTACGGTAGGTTTGGGCAATCTGCGCAACCTAAATACCGGTTCTGGTCGGCCAAGCTGCGGTTCCGGACGACCGAGCTACGGTTCTGGCTGTGTGTGCTGCTAACCACAGTAAATGATAAAAATTACTCCTCTATGACACCCTCATAGTGTAGCGCGACTTTTCCTTCTTCAGTTTTACGCCGTGTGAGCGGAGTTACCCCCTAAAGTAAAGAAGTGCCGAGATATCGGTAGTAGTTCCTGTCGGAACGCATAAAAATTATTTGGCCCTTTTCACAAGGATTATAAGGAAATACTCCCTCGAGATCCTATTTTATATTTCCAAAAGGGTTTGGTTTCAATAGTATGATTCTAACATAAATTATGAAAGATTGTTGTTATAGAAATTATTGTTGTGCAAATAGGTTGTGAAAAAGTCATCTAAAAAGCAATTCACTGCTGGGTAATCTAAACTGTAATTTGCAGGCACGGTCACAATGGGACTCACTTCGCATGGATTCGTACACAACTTCGTACTCATGCGTGAAGACGCAAAGTTGAAGGTGTGCAGTTGGAGATTACGAGATAGTTATTGCAGGGAAGGAGTATTGAATAGGTTATGCATTGATTCGAAAACCGAATTAAGTACAGCTAGAGTAGTCCATTGTCTGATTTTGCATGTTGTTTCCGTTTTCTAATGTTTTTCCTCTCTTATCCTCTCGTTGTTGTTTTTATGTTGCGGAGTATATATCACGCCTCTCACCAAAGAATCGAGCTAAAATAGCCGTTCTTGGGAATGAAGAGGAAATCGTGAAATGAGTTTTAACCGGTTTTGGCCATCCTGGGACATGCCTGAGTGACCCCCGAAGTCTTGTTGTGCAGACTTCATTTTGGACCTTCCTGCACCGGGTCACATTTCGGCATCACTCACTTCAAGTGCCGATTTCTAGAAAACCGTGACATATATAACAAAATTGACCTCGGGGTGACCCCGGCTAATTTTTCGAGCTCTATCGATCTATATAGCTCAAATCATCAAAATATTTATTTCAATCACGCTACATTCAAGAGGTCGATTTTCTCGAAAACGAATGGAAGTGCAGCTAAAATTTTAAGAGTGCATACATCTGAACGAGAGCTATCGAATAAGGTGCTTGCGCAAAAAATACGAACACCTGGGTGAGACTTTCGCCTGTTCAACTTTCCCGGATCGTTTGAACTTTCTTTTCAACCGACAAATTCTACCCACGCCGCTTTCTTCTGACCGCGCGGCTAAGAATGATCGGTTTTCCTTCGAATTATCTGTTTAAAAGAAAGTTCAAACGACCCGGGAAAGTTCAGCAGGCGAAAGTCTCACCCAGGTGTTCGTATTTTCTGCGCAAGCAGAAAATACGAGCATAGCAAGTAGCAAGCAGCAAGCAAGCAGAAATAGTAATACTAATAGAAATAGTAATAGTAATGATATAATAGCAAGCAGAAATTTTTCTGCGCACCTTGTTCGATAGCTCACGTTCAGATGCATGCACTCCTAAAATTTTAGCTGCACCTTTCCATTCGTTTTCGAGAAAATCTACCTTGAATGTAGCATGGCTAAAATAAATATTTTAAGGATTTGAGCTATATAGATCGATAGAGCTCAAAAATGAGCAGGGGTCACTCAGAGGTCAATTTTGTTAAATCTGTCACGGTTTTCTAGAAATCGGCTCTTGAAGTGAGTGATGCCGAAATGTGGCTCGGTGCAGGAAGGTGAAAAATGAAGTATGCACAACAAGACTTCGGGGGTCACTCAGGCATGTCCCAGGATGGCCAAAACCGGTTAGAACTCATTTCACGATTTCCTCTCCATTCCCTGCCTCAGCTCGATTCTCTCGTGAGGGGCGTGATATCTCGATGATGGACTATTCGGTGCTTATTGTTTTTTGCACAAAAATTACAGATTAGTTTATTTACTCGACAGTGTAATTATTGTCTTTAATCACGAGTATATTTTTATTGTCTAATCACGAGTATTTTTTGAACGGGTTGTTACTTTTTTGCTTTCAGATTAAGAGCGACCGATTCCGTTATATTGATTGATTCTTCTCCAGGATATCATAATTTCTATTGACACGTCTAATACATTGGCTACTATTCGCGTTTTATCCCGATCCTTATTATATTTCAGTAATTAATTCTATTGTTCATTTGATTTGTTACAATCGTCGTTTTCACTTTCAAGTTTCGTACCGATTGCATCTTATTCAAATGTGAAACCTTCTTATATTGACTATGCTTTCGAATACCACACTCGATCATATGTATTATTGATAAATGAATAATTCAATTGTTGTTCACGATTAGTAGTTGATCTCATACTCTTAAACTTACTGCATGTTGAAATAAAAAAATTTTGCATTGTTATTTTGATTTCTTTGATTAAATATCTGAATCGGTTGGCAACCGTAGTTGTACCTACGATAAATAGTTGCAATTAATTTTGACTGTATACTCAGATGGATCTGGAGTCGTTGATCCGTGATTCGAATCTCCTCCTCAAAGATGCTAATTTATTCGGTCTCCCTAGTGAGATGGCCGAGGAAGGAGACAATGGCCTCGGACCGAGTGAGTCCCATTCAGAAGGATTGTGGATGTCTTCCTATTGAGGCACTCTGTCGACCGATGGAGGGGAACACATTCTAGCAGAGACATGGGCTCATTTGATGAAGGAAGCATGGAGTGATGAAAGTGAGCGAGGCAGAAAGGAATGGCTGTTGACGGAGGGATTGAGGTCGAGTGGTGGAGAGAAGCTCCGATTGTGTCGAGACTGTCGCCCTCAGAGCAAATATCACCAGATTACGATCGATGCAGAAGAGAATGAATGAGTGCGAGGAGGTACTGTCACTCCAATTCCTACCGTAGTTCACAGCTTATTGATTTGCAGAAAATGAGGGAACTGTGTTCGGGATACGGTAGTGTGACCAGTCGCACTTCCTCCCTGCATGATGCATGCGAGAGAGCACTCAAAAACCAGGTTGGTCTGGAAGGGAGAAGAGACTATGCATGAGACTTCCCTCTGCAGACTCATCTCGCATCCATGGCCGAGCAGATCAAGGCCAATCTCTACTACTTCAAGCAGGCTAATCTCATCTTCAAGGTATTTAAGTCGCTCTCATTATATTTACCTACTTCAATTCATAACCACAGTTTCATTCATTCATTCATTCATTCATTTATTCCGTTAGATGAGATTACAAAAAAGCGAGAGGGGTTTACAAGAAACGAATGTCCGTCGATTTTATCGAATCGGTTGAAGGTTGCTAGGCAGCAAGGGTATGGGGAGGGGAATTGATCAGAGATCAAGCCATTTGGCAATAATAGATGGGGGGTAAAAAGTGTGGGGTTGTGAACGGATGTAACTAGAAAAAACATTCTGCGAAGAACTAACACATTCTATGGGAAGAGCATTCCAAATCGACAAAGTTCTAGATACAAGAGTAGAATTAGAATTATGCGGTATAAAAGGTAGTGATATACGAAGGGGATGAGCATTTCTGAGAGGTCGAGTGAGAGGCGCGCGAGTAAGCAGGGAAGAAATATCAAGAGAATATCGGTTGTGGACAATGGAATGAAGAAACAATATATCAATTATGAATCTACGTCGTTCTAAAGTCATTAGATTAAGCTCATTGAGCCGATGCTTATATGATACAGGGGTAGGGAACAGCGTACATACATTCTACGGGTAAAATCGCGTTGAACTCTTTCAAGCTCTTTAGTTAAAGACACACTATTTATAGGATTCCATATAATGGAGCAATATTCTAGATTTGGGAGGATGAAAGTATTATACGATTTGAAATATAACTTAATGGAGTTGCTACGAAAGGATTTAAAAATGAGATTAGATTTGGCGCGGGCTTTAGAAATAATCTTAGTAATATGGGACGAGAAAGAAAGTGAGGGGGAGAAATGCACTCCAAGATCCTTAATGATACACTTACTGGGGTCATTGCTAGGTTCGTTTAAAATAATACCATTAATGGTGAATTGTCTATGGGGGTTATGTCGGCCATAGTGGACAATGTGACATTTGGTTTCGGAAATGCCAAGATTCCATTGAGAGGACCAGTTAGCAACAATATTTAGAGCGGATTGCAAATCATCTGAGAACAAAGGAGCTTCAGCGAACAACTTAAGGTCATCTGCATATACTGAATAATAAATAGAGTTAGGGAATTGCTTGCAAATATCATTGATGAATAAGATAAAGAGGAGAGGCCCGAGACAAGATCCCTGTGGTACGCCGGATATGACCGGGGACTGAGGGGAAAAAGAGGTGTCAATAAAAACAGATTGCGTACGACCGGAAAGATATGCGTGGAACCAGGATACAATGTGATCAGAGAGGCCCAATTCCGACAATTTGTGCAGCAATAATCTATGATCAATAGAATCAAAAGCTTTTCGGAAATCTATATAAATTGTGTCAAAAGGAGTTCCATTCCTGGAGATGCGAAGATAATGTGAATAAGTCTCAGCAAGATTAGTGGAAGTTGATCTACAATTTCTAAAACCAGTTTGATGTGGATCAAAATAAATTATTCTGGTCAAGAAAAGTTGTGATTTTGCCTATAAGGATCTTCTCAAAAACTTTACAAACAGATGAAGTCAGTGAAATAGGACGAAAATCTGTGATGGAGTTACTAGATTTTTTGGGAATGGGTTTAACTAAGGCTTGGCGCCATTGAGATGGGACCTGGGAGGTTAGCAGAGATTTGTTGAAAATAGTAAGTAGAGGAGATATAACAGACAATTTACATCTCGAAAGAACGATACTGGGAATATTGTCGGGAGTTACATTCACTTTGGGAGCAAGCTTACTAAGTGCACAAATAACATCCACGTGAGAAATTGAAGGCAGATCGAAAAAGAAAGAAGGGGAAGGGGGAGGGAGTGGGGACGATTGGGGAGCAGTAAAGACAGAAGAAAAGAATCTTTCAAAAGCTACACACTTCTGGTCATTAGATATTACAATAGTACGGAACCATCAGAATCTACTATTCCAGAGGGAGTGATTTTGGGAATACTCAATTTGTCCTTGCAATAATTATAGAAGAGCTTAGAATTGGAGGACATAACAATACGATTTTCAAGGGAGCAGTAAAATCTATTTGTTAAAACGCTGGGTCATAATAACACATGCATGACTGTTTGGAGCAACTCTAGTTAATGTTTTAGATTTCCCGTACAGAATTTTTAAAGTTCGTGGATATCTAGAGAAAGGGGAAGGTTTAGAGAGGGGAACAAATGTGTCTAAAACGTTATTTACAAAGGCAACAAAATAGGTATAAGGTTGGTGTGTATCGAGATTGCTCAAAGCGTGGGTCCAGTCATGAAAGTGCATACAGTCATTAATCGAGATCCAATCAGCTAATCGATAGTTACGGGATGGGGCGCGAACATTTTGAGGAGGACGGGGAATGCGAAGGTCAAAAGTCACACTGATATGGTCACTAAGTGCAGTGGTAGGAGACACATTGCAAATAATATTCTCATTACAAAATAGTAGATCTAAATAGCTATTGAGCCTAGTAGGGAAAGATACAAGCTGATTAAAGTGGTGGTCTGACACAAAATCTAATAGGTCGTTTTGGGTTGGGGGGAAAAGAGACTGCCAATCAATATCAGGAAAATTGAAATCACCAATTAAGATACAAGGAAAATTAGCAGAAATATGCGTTTCTATATTCTGAATGAGTTCAATAAGAGAATCATGAGGGGCGAAAGGAGATCTATAGATAGTGAAAATTCTGATTATTCTATATGGAAGGGATGGGGAATAATCTAAGTGAATGTCAACTATACAACATTCTATAAGTGGCGAAGCAAAGGTAGAAATGAGGGTGGGATTCAAAGAGTTGTGAACTAGGCACGCGACGCCGCCACCCCTACCGTAATCAACAGAAATAGCGCGGTCGCATCGGAATGGTAAATAGTTAGGAGAACCACCAACAAGGAAAGAGTCACTATTATTATGATCTAACCAAGTCTCTGATATGCAAATAATTCGGAATTCAAGAGAGGCAAGCAGGAAAGAGAGCTGAGGGGATTTACATCGAATTGAACGCGCATTTGCATAGAAAACGGAGACAGGGGAATCTCTAGACTGACGTGTGCTAAGAAGTGGCGATGCAATTGAAGAACGGGGACTATGGATGGTCGAGTGGGGAGACAAGAGGGAAAAGAGGGTACCCTTGCTGCCAATGTCCTATCCTCAGTTGATCCCCATTCAGAAACTATCGAGTGGAACGAAGCTCTCTGTGACGGGACAATCATTCACTTCGATACTCGCTTCCATTGACGAATTTCTACATCTGCTCAGGTTGGTATTACGGTATTAGGACAAACTGATTGATAACTGGTGGTTGTAGGTCTCATCGTGAGTGGAAAGAGGCAGATCTGTACATCGACAAGTACGAGCAATGTCTCTCGAGGTGAGTTCCCCCTTCCCCTTTCCCTTCCCCTCCCCTCATTCTCTACAGAGCTATGACTTGCATTCGTGCATCAGTCCTCAATGAGATCGAAGCAGCAACAATGGATGTGAGCAGAAGGAGAGAAGAGTTGGGAGGAGGAGAAGGTCAGTCAATTATCGATCGGGATCAAAGGGGATGATGGAGTACGGTACTAGGTCGGATGAAAGGCAAACAATTACCCTTCTCCAGTATTTTCACATCAGTTTCCCACATTGTCAAAACGTATTCTGCTATAATACTAGGGAAGGATATTATTTGTGGTTATCCGACCTAGTGCCTGGAGTACGGTAATGATGCGCAGGTCGTAAGGAGGGACAGATCTCGGACGAGGAGACGCTCACTCTGCTGTATGGAGTCTTCTCGAGTAGGGCGCAGTCTGTGAAGTGAGAGAGGGGGAGGGAAAGAACTCATTCTTCCCCTCCAGAGCCGCCATCTCTGTTGCTGAATCACGCTTCAGTGGAGTGCCCGAGTTCGAAGCGATGCTCTCTGAGTGCATGCAAGTCAGTCCTCCCTCCACCCCCCCCCCCCTTCCCCCCTCCTTCCAGGTGTACTTCTCCACTCGACAACAACTAATCAATCCAGTGCTCGAAGCGACACTCGCTCAATTGGTCGAGTGAGTGATCCTTCTTCTCTCCTACCGTAACCCGTCTATTCCGTCTAGGACTCAGGGAGATTCATCGTGTACTCTCACTCGATCTTCCTCCTCTTTCCTTCTTCGAGTGATTGACGATGAATTCCGTCTGTATCGTCAGTTCTTCTCGAGTGAAGAGAGGGGGGAGATGGGGGGAGGAATGGATACTCCGGAAGGAATGAGTATCATCTCCTCACGTACTCATCCTCTTCCTCCCACTCCTTCCTCTCCTTCCTCCTTCTTCTGGAGTGCTACTTCCTCCTTCGACCAATTCGTAGAGGGTCAGTCGATGATTCGATGACTGAGGGGGAAGGAAGTGCTTCCTTTGAGGTCTCTCCCGTCTCCTGTACAACATCCTCCGTCCCATGGTCATTCACAATCCCCATCTGGAAACACTCACGGAGTTGTGTGCCATTCTCAAGGTATCGAGAGAGGAGAGAGGAGAGAAGGGGGAGAGAGGGAGAGATGTTACAGGTGGAGATGGTGGATCAACGGTGTGGATTGATGTCATGGATGATGGAAGGAGAAGGAATGGAATCGAGAGTAGGAATAAGCAATGGAAGAAGAACATTCGACCCTCGAGGAGCCTTCGTCAGAGTTATCGGAGAACTGGTCGGAGATATCGTTGAGAGAATCGTGTATAGGTACGAAAGAGGGAGGTGTACTGTAGATGGGAGGATATTGATTGAAGGGCTGAAATGTATGCCCAGTCGGATATCGCCAGCTATCGACCATCTCCCGGAGATCTTGCATATCCTGAGAAGTTGGAGATGATGAAATCGATCGAAGAGGGACAGAAGGTACGGTAAAGAAGGTAGATATGGTAGAAGATGATATTGATTGATTGCAGAAGAAGACGAGTGTGTGTGAGGAAGAGGAAGGAGAGAAGGCAGAGGGAGGGGAGGGGGAAGGAGAGAGAGGACGGAAGACTTCGTCCGCCCCCACTCCCTCTGCAGTTGACCTGCACTGTCTCTGGTATCCCACTGTGAGAAGATCAGTGATGGTACTGGCCAAGTTGTTCAAGTACATGGATGTGAGTGGTTGTGAATGGGGCGAGTGGAGGATCTTCCTCAGATGGGAGTATTTCAATCCATCGCCCGTGACATACTCATCGCCTGCTGTCTCTCTCTAGACACTGCAGCTACTGCCCATTGCTGCCATCCCGAAGAAGGGTGAGAGGGGGAGGGGGAGGGGAGGGAGGGAAAGGTTCTCTCTCTCAGGGGGATGGTCTCGCTCTCTCGACTCCGTTCTCTTCGTGATCAAGCATCTGCTGATCCTCCGTGAGCAGACTGCTCCCTATAGACACGCAGCCCAGAGGTACTCCCCCCCCCCTCCCCCCTCCTCCTCCCCTCTTCTGGGAGAGGAAGATTCTCTTTAGATCGGACGCTTCCCTTCCTACTCGTGATCTCTCGATCGACTTCTCTAAGTTCCGTTCCTCCGCTTCTTCCTTCCTCTCCGATCGATCGAAATGGTTCGAGTTGAGCAGCAACAATGCTTTCCTCGAGTTGCTATTCCAGGTACGAACAATCTCATTCCTCTTCCATTTATTGTAATTGAGGTGCCGATCCAAGTGAACGAACCATCTGGCGACAGCAGAAGGGTAATCGATAATCGATTGAAGCAGAGGTGAGAAGAGGAGAGGGGGGGAGGGAGGGGGAAGAGGAGAGGGGAGGGAGGGAGGGGAGATTGAAGGTGCAACGAACTCGTGAGTCTCTCCACTGCTCTTCTCGTCAAGGAATTGACCGATTTTATGGATTCTGCAGAAAAAGAAGTGAGATGATGAAGAGATGGAAGTGAAGGGAGTGAATTACAGGCAGCGAGAGATGGATTCGAGTACTCGAAAGCGGGATGGATGGCACCCAAGGAAATACAGGCTATGGCTGGAAGAGCATTCAAGAATCTATCCACCCATTGGCCAATGGTGAGAGGAGGGGGGGAGGGAGAGGATGGAGATGAGAAGTGATTCAGATTCGATCGGCCCTCTCTCTCTACATCGGAGTGAATGAAACGGAGAGTATTCTCCTCTCCCCCATGAGGTATCCCCCTCCTGCCCCATTCCCTCTCTTCATCATCTCTTTCTCTCTCTCTTAGATCAGTGTGCATCTCTTCCTGGACTCGTCTTCATTCCTTGGTCTCTTCTCATCTCTCCGAGGAGGATCAATCCATTGCTGCCATTCCTTCTCTCTCCCACATTCACATCATTCTGAGGGCATAGACTGACGCCTCTCTCACTCATTTCCCCATCTCCATCTCCATTTTATATTTATGGCACTGAAATATTTGGCTTTCGTGGACATTGGTAGTCAGCATACTACATATGTATAGCTAAGTAGGAATAATTAATTTATAGTATTAATGTGTATGCAGGTGTATTATACTTGACGAGAATAAATAGCTGTGAAACTTTCAATATCAAGTAAATAAATGTTATCCTATCATTGACAGAATGGGGAGATATGTTGAAGATTGAGAGATGTCTCGTGAATGGATTTGGTGATGAGAATGAAGAGAAGACCCGAAGAGAGAGAGAGAGAGAGGGGGGGGGGTGATTCACTGAGGAGGGGATGAGATACGAGGAGGAGGAACTGGCCGAGGAGAACGACGTTCCTCGTGATGATTATCATCTTCTGGTCGAGACACGTACAGGGGAGAATTGACTGGTACGGTAGGGTCAGATCTGATATCGATCAATCATACAATAGGGTATACCGACGTTACCGTTTGAAACTGGACAGTCTATGTGGCATAGTGCGATTGAAGGATGGAAGATGACTGAAGAGGTGAATAGTGAAGAGATAGAGAGAGAGAGATCTCACCCCAAATCCTCTGGTCTCTCAATTGAATCCTCCGTTAGAGTTCTATCCCAATCTTCCTCATCTGACTGAAATTCTGGAGCAGTGAAATAAGCCTCCGATTTGAGAGTAGCAGAGTGAGAACGGAGAGACACCTGTAGGGGAGGAAGGGAGCACTCAGGGGAAAGGAAAAATCACTCCTTCTAC
>BTRK01000005.1:20838064-20901069 GCA_036245805.1 Pristionchus mayeri | reverse complement strand
GTAGTGGGTGTCCACCTGAGTCCTATCGCTTCCGCTCTTTAGAATAGGGGGGGGGGTGATATTCTCCCCCCCCCCCCTCCTCCCTCCCTCTCCCCCCCCCCCTTCTGCCCCACCCCGAGATCTCTCTTGTCTTTGCTCTCCTACAGTCTCGAGTGGAAGAGGAAGAAGAACCAGAGAGAGCTAGACGAACCTCTCACTATTCCAATCACTTTTTACCGTTCGCATGCCATTCTTAATCATTCCCTCCTCCTCCTCCCCTTCGGTTCTCTCTCCTCTCTCTCTCCCCTCCTCCTCTTCCATTTGTCCTCCTCACAAGTCTTTACATGCTTCACTACTCTACTTGGTTCCTCTCTCCCCATATCCATTATGATTTGGAGGCTCATTGTTCCTCGTGAACTCCTCCTCATTCCTCCCCTTCTTTCCTCCCCGTCTTCTTCTCTCTGCAGTCATCATCTATTACTATTCCCTCGACCATTCTCATTCCTTCCATTCCTTCCGTTGCTATGCATTCCCTCAATCGATCTTCTCCCCCATGGGAAGACTGTCACTGATGACTTCATCTCATTCAGATGTTTCCTCTCCTTCTTCTCTTCCTTCCTTCTCTGGATTCCTCTTCCTCCTGTGGTTCTCTCCGAGTGCATCCTTCCTTCCGTCTCTCCGATCACTCCATTCCCCTCCTCTCCATCCATGCTTCTTCCATGGAGGAGTGTCTGTCTCAGTGCTGTTCAGTCGCAGGTCAGGGGGGAGGGGGAAGGGGGGAAGGGGGGGGGTCAGGGGAGGTCAGGGAACAGTCATGGCAAATACTCCCAATCAGGGATGAGCACACACTTCCGGTTGCTAGAATGATACTGCAGAAGGGAGGTGTTCTCCTAACGGGAGAGTCCCCCCCCCCACTCTCATTCCTGTCTGCAATAGACCAGCGAGTAGTTTGCTCTCTAGGTAATGAGAGGGGATCCTCTGTTTGGGGACGAGAACGTGTGAAGGTAGATCGAATTTGCGGGATTTATTCGGTTGAGGCAATCCACAGAAATTGAGTGGTGAAGGGATTCTGATAGCTAAACTACTATTGAAAGTAGATACACGATGGAGCTGATGAAAAATAGAGTGGAAAAAAGTGAAGAGGGAGTAGATATTCACGAATTAAATTAGGATTTAACTAAATAATTTTTCTTTCTAATTTTTTTGATTATTTACCTTTTGAGAACTTTGAATAGATTGAAACAAGGGGGGATCAGAGGTGCTCGTGAAGAGACTGAGAAGGGAGGAGAGAGGGGGAGTAATCAATGAAGATCTCTCCAGAATGCACAGCAGTGACGATGACTGGAGTGGCGAAGGAGAGTGACGAGTCTCCCTCCTGTCTACTCGCTACCTGCGAACTCCCTGGATGCACTCTCGTACGCACTTCCATCAATAGAGAGAGAAGGAAAGGAAGAGTCTGTCAATGAGATCTTCTTCTTTAGATGGAAGCTCTCTCGCAAGAATCACTCATCACCATAACGATCAACAACCGAACCTCCTCGAATGTTTCCCTCTCTTCCTACCCTTCCCTCTCCTCCCCTCCCTCCACCTCCTCCTCCCCTCCCCTTCTCTCCCTCTCCTCCTCCCCTCCTCCACTATGGCTACTCGCTATCACTCTTATCATAGTATTCTCTCTCTCAGTTCTCATTCTCATCTCTCTTCTCGTCTGTTGTTGGAGGAGGAAGAGAACATCGATCCCCATGAAGAATCTCCATTCCATGCCCCCTCTACATGCATTCAATCCCACTCTTGCATAGATCCCCTCCCCCCCTTCTCCCCCCATTTGAACGAGTACCTTGCATCTACCGGTGACCTCCCCTTCTCCCCCTACGTACAGCTCCTTCCCTTCCTCAGTTGACACTCTCAATTGCCATCCATTCCTCGTTCGTTTACCTCGTGATTCACTGGATATCGATGAATAAAGAGTCTTTCGTCTCTCTTTTCTCTTCAGAGGAATCCTTCGAGACAGAGATGGTAGTCACTCAGAATGGAAGAGAGCGAGAAGGAGGGACGAATCGATGAGGGAAGAGAAGGAGAGAGGGAGAGAGCGCGCCTTTTCTTCTCATTCCTTCTCCTTCCTCTCACTCCTCCAATGGCTGATTATGATTATCTCCTCAAGTTTCTCGCTTTGGGAGACTCAGGAGTGGGGAAGACTTCTCTATTGGTAGGTCATCCCTTCTTTCCTGGCATCTTTTATCTTCCTTCAGCATCGATACACTGAGAACACATTCACTGGTCAATTCATATCCACAGTGGGAATAGACTTCAAGGAGAAGAGAGTGGTGAGTCTTCCTCCTCCTTCTCCTCCTCCTCCTTCTCTCCTTCTATCTGGGGAGGTCAGAGGAAGGAGATCAATCCTCTCTCTTCCCTTTCCCTTCCATTCCTTGTAACTATCAACACATAGTCGATGACGTCACTCTTTCAATTCCCAGTCATTCGCTTCAGAAAAGGGAGAGATCGATAGCGCGTCCATGTTTCTGAAGGGATGTACGAGATAAATGAGAGGTCTCCCCCCTCTTCATCCCCTTCTCCTTCCCTTCTTCTCCTCCCCCCTCCTCATTCTCCTTCCTTCAGGTGTACAAGTCATCCCGAGGGGGATTCGGAGGAAGAGGCCAGCGAGTTCTTCTCCAATTGTGGGATACAGCAGGACAGGAGAGGTAGTCTCCTTCATTTAATTAGTCCGTCCGTCTTCTCGATTCCTCCTTTGACTTCCTCTCTCTAGATTCCGTTCCCTCACCACAGCATTCTTCCGAGATGCCATGGGATTCATTCTCATCTTCGATATCACCAACGAGCAGAGTTTCCTAAACATTCGTGATTGGCTCAGTCAGCTGAAGGTATCAAAAAAATCGCTACAGTACCCTTTCATTCCTGGTTACGGTATTCTTCTTTCCATGTGCACGCATACTGTGAGACCCCCGACATAATCATCTGTGGAAACAAGGCCGATCTGGAGAACAGAAGACAAGTATCGACTGCACGGGCGAGGCAACTAGCGGATCAATTGGGGTGCTTTGAATACCGTACACCTAAAGAGTACTGTAAGGGAGAGGGAGGATTGCAGACTGCCTTACTTCGAGACTTCTGCATGCACTGCCACTAATGTGGACAAGGCAGTCGACTGCCTACTCGATCTCGTGATGAGGAGAATACAGGTACGAGTCCCTCCCCCCCCTCCCTCCTCCTCTTCCCTCTCCCCCCCCCCCCATCTCCCCTTGTGCAGCAATCAGTGGACTCATCCGCCCTTCCTCTCCATGAGTGCAGAGGACTCTCACTCGATCAGGAGTCTCCTCCTCAAGGGTACTGTAGCCAGTGCTGATCGATCGCCTCCTCTACCGTAGTCAGCCCCTCGATGGGAATTGTATACCGTAATCCTCCGTGCATCGACTAATCGCATTCCACTTCCTTCTGTGACATTCCCTCCTCTTTCCCGATGGTCTCATCTTCTCCCTCTGTTATTCCGATCCATATCAGGAATATGATCAGTCTAGAGATCCTCTGTCTCTGGTATTTCAGTCCCAATGGGGGACCAATCACCCCCATTGGGAGGCGAACTGGGGGACCATTGGGGGAGCTCACCAGCCTCTCTCCCCGCCCTAGAGACAATCCTCTCCCTATCTCTAACTGAGAGAGTTTTCCCCCAATGGTCCCCCTACAAATTCCTCCCAATGGTATCCCATTGGTATACTATTGGGGGTAAACTCTCTCAGTTAGAGATAGGGAGAGGATGTTCTCTAGAGCGGGGAGAGCGGAATCCCCCAATGGTCCCCCAGTTCCCCTCCCATTAGGGGGGCCGTTGGTCCCCCATTGGGGGAAAAATACCGGAGACGTAGCACCCTCCCCCCCCCCCCCCCCCCACCATCGGCTCTTCTTTCACCCTGGGCATATGCATTAATAGAGACGATTATGAGATAAGTATATGTAAATTAAGACTGATAAAGATATCCATCTCTTTTTACACACAGTGCAAATCCGAAGAGAATTTAAGAAAAGAGATGGGCAATGAAAAGCCCGTGCGAGACTTCATTCTTACCAATCTGGCGACCGAGAATGGACATGGATTTCTTTACCCGTGAGTAAATCAAGAGGATCCAACTATCAACTCCCTTCTGGATCGACAAAATCTACTCCCAATGATAGAACCATTCAATCTCATATGCCATTCGGTAAATGTCCAAGGAAGGGAAGGGATCAAGGGTCAAGAGCAGGGAAGGAGATAATCCTTATTAAATGGGAAAAGATGTGCCTCCTCATGGAGGAATCAATGGACTCGAGTCAGACAAATAATGTACATATAGTTTAATATACGAGGGTGTATAATCCCTGGAAGGGAATGAAGAGTGAGAATGAAGCTGAGAGGAGTGTTGAAATGAAGAGCACTCTGTGTCTCATCTCGTAACTGTCCATCTCAATTCATTTCTCCCCTCATCCCTCCTTCAATCCCTCCGGCGATATTCAATCTCGCTCCATGTATGGACGGAAGAGAGTTTGCTCCAATGAGGAGTTCGACAAAGGGTCAGTCAGCTTTCTCCCTCTCTTCATCTACCTTCACTCATTCAGTGATGCATCCATGGGGGAGAATGAGCAAGTGGAAGCTAGTGAAGAAGACCTTGTCGACACCAACTACTACCCCAGGAGAGACTGGACCAATCCATACCACTGTCCCCAACAGGTGAACCTTCCTTCTCCTTCCACTATCCCTCCTTCTCCTCCCTCCAGTTTGCATTGTGTCGCTACGATGAGCAACCTGCGTATGCAAAAGAGATGATAATACCGTATCCTCCGGTGATGTGGAATCGACAGGATACAGCACTCTCCTCCTCCTCCCTCCGTTGCATAGATCCGAATGAGGTAGATATCTACCGTAATCCGAGTGACTCTGTCTACTGCCCTTCAGATCTACTGCACAGTTCCTGGAAGGACTAGTCTGCTAAGTAGCACCACTAAGTACAATGTGAGTGTGGGGGAGATTCAGAGGAGGATCAACCAACCCGAGTGAGCACTCATTCTCTTCCTCCCGCCATTCCATCATTTCTAGATGTCTCAATGCAAGTCTTCTCGGTGGAATTCTAAGGAAGTGAGTAGTCCTGCTCTTCTTCTCTCTTCTTATTCGTGATTCCAGGGCTAAATCGAAGGACGGGGGCAAGTCACTGAGGGAATCATTGCGGAAGCTGGGAATAATTCTGCCAGCGGGGAGGAGGAAACAGACGACAGTGACTGCATGGACTGCACTTGTCGAAGGTACGGGAGAAGATACAACTGAATCGATGCTACTCCCCTACCATCCATGCTTCACACCCATCCGCAATGGAACACTCATTGACTTTAGCTGTAGAGCGGATGGTCCATAGGAGTATGGTAATACCCATTCTCGTTCAGAAGAGGCCATTCACATGGGTCGAGACTTCGCCCTTGTCTGCGAGAAGGAATTCCATTGTCGAGAAGTGTCAGTCCACTTGGTGAAACCAGAGATGAGCGATGGCGAATACACGACGAGGAGAATGACTCTGATGAATGCCCGGTACTCCCCATCCCTCCCCTCTTCCTATCTCCCCCTCGCAGTCAAGTGGTCGATGAACTGATGACTCTCATCTCATCTGACACCACTCCCGTCACTGGATTGCCCCTCGACTCCCGTCCTATACTCCATCCATTCCTACAGGAACATCTCTCTCACTTCTCACTCGTATCTCTCTCTCTCTCTCTTCCTTCTCCACTCAATTACTCTTCGCAGGTCACTCATGGCTTTGGTTGCATCGCCATCTCTTCGTCCCTGGGAATCGCCCGATCAATAATTGACGAAGCCATTACATTCCTCGACAGGAGCAATGCTCACTTCGCCCCATTCCCTCAGCACAAGATCATGTAGACGACCATAAAATTATATTTAAATATTCATTACTGTGAGAATAGAAAGCGTAGCAAGTTGGTGTGCCTCGGTGCACAAAGGAATCAGAAGAACGGAACGGAACGTTAAATGTACGGTAGCTGCCTGTCGTGATGTGCCTGCACGCACAACACAACGCACAGCACGACAGGCAGCTACCGTACATTTAACGTTCCGTTCCGTTCTTCTGATTCCTTTGTGCACCGAGGCACACCAACTTGCTACGCTTTCTATTCTCACAGTACTCGTAATTGAACATCATTCATTCGTGTCAACTGCATTTTCACTTTCGGTTGTTTCTATCATTTCCCTCAACCGAACGAGGAAATCCATGATTCCACTTCCATCTTTGGCTGAGATTGTGAATAGATCGTGAGTATCTCCAGAAAATGCATCGATTCCTTCCCTCTTCTCCTTCTCACTCACAATATCCGTCTAAATGGAGATGAGTAGGCACAATATAAAATGTAGAAGGAACCTTATTGAGAAGAGTGAGCGCGGGCTTACTCGCAAGAGACGAGGAATAGAGGGAGAGCTCTTCCCTAGAACATGCTATATTTCAACATTGATGCCACTCAGGGCTCTGTGTTTGTCGCTTTTCGATTAATATTTTTGACTTTTTATCTCTGAAAGATCTTCGACCAAAAATTCAAAAAAGTTAGAAAAACACGGCTGTCCACTCTTCTGCTTTAGTAACGACGGATACAGTACCTCAATGAGTGAGCGGATACAGTACCTCAAAGAGTCTCTCTGTCTTCTCACGTCCTGGAGAGACAAATCGATGACGAATACGAGTACTTGGCACTTGGTTAGATGGGCGAGGAAAGAGTGGCCGAGGCCAATGTTCATATGAGCTCCTTCTATCAACCCAGGAATATCCGCCACTCAAAAGTAATATTTATCGAGACCAATAATTTCGTGTGAGTCTACCTGAGACCTGATGCTCATCTTCGTAGTGGACGATGCCTACGTGCGGCTTCAGTGTTGTGAAGGGATACATGGCAACCTGCAGATTCACCTACCGTAATCACCCAAGTAATCTCGCCCACCGTAATCCTCCTTATCCAACTACACTAGATATTGAGTCCTGATACATACCTTTGGACGTGCTCTCGATATTGCTCGAAGGAGAGATGATTTGCCTGCATTTGGGAATCCAACCAATGCTGCTGCTGCCATTAACCGCATTTCGACATGAAGGGTATTCTGAAGGGAAGGATGATGAGAGAAGGAGAGACAGGGAAAGTGACCTCTTCCCCCTTCCCTCCCATCTCTGCCTTGTACGGTTTCCTCGTCGAATTGGAGAGATAGAATTCATTCCCATGTCCTCCAATCCCTCCTCGAGCAGCCAGTACAATCTACACGGGGTATTCCCAACTAGAGAAGGGAAGGTAGACGACACTCACATCTCCTTCTCTGCTTAGTCTCCCAATCTCTTGATTTGTCTTTAAATCCGTAAAAGAAGTGCCAATAGGGACGGGGATCTGGATAGGGTCATCATCCAATGTGAGGCAATTCCTCTCTCCCACCTCCACATGCTCTCCGTTTTTCCCGTGCTGAGATTTCGATCTACCGAATTCTCCTCTTTCTGCTCGCAACTCCGATCGAAGATGAGAGAGATCTCCCACTTTGGTACTCCCTCCAATCAATATATTCAAGAGGAATACCATACTCTCCCCTTGTACCTCGGAATACCACGTGACCTCCATTGCCTCCATCTCCCCCGTCAGGACCCCCGAAGGGATTACGGTAGCCACGGAAGAAGGAGACCATTCCATCTCCTCCATTCCCTCCTACACATCGTACTCTTCTTTGATAGACTAGAGGAAGAGGCTGCAATGTCGACGACTAAGAAGGACCCTTCTTCTTCCCCTCACTTCACCATCTGCCTTTCGCTTCTTAGGGAGAATAGGAAGACGAGAGACTCGAACTACACTTCGAGATGTCATCTACAGAACACTTTAGTGGGGAGATAAGAGAACGAACGAGATACCATTCCCGCCTTGTAACGAGTTTAACTATCAAACAAAATCTAGTGCAAAATTAATGCATTTATTCACACGTTTGAAAATAAAGAATATGGTAAATCACAGCTGCGAGATGTATGGCATTTGAGCACTCAATATATTATGAAAATTTGACACATTCATGAGGAGATTGATACAGATATAATCTACAAAATTCTAATAGAAAAATTCCTTTAAATGTGCGTTTTAATCTACTCTAATTAAAAAATACATAAACCTCACACTTACTCATTGAACATTTAGTCTCGTCTCTATTTCTTTCTCCAACGTTTCTCTCAGAAGACGGCACTCTTCTTCAAGAAGGCCGTATTGACGAGATAGCGATTTTGAAAGGCGCGCAGGATTGTCTGTCTGAAATGTAAGCTATACATTTGAAATTGTAATTACGATCGGTAAAAGGTTCACTGGATTTGAATACGAACGAGCGGGACTTACGCTGAGGACGACAATCTCATGGTTTTCTCCATTCGCAGCAATATTCAACTTGAAGAGAGCCTTAGAGGTACTTCTCTCGCTCGACGTCGCACTTTTGAGTGCTGAAACATCGACCTCCCCCAGTGCCTTGACTTGAGATCGCACCTAAAAGAACAGTTTGAGTGAGACACTAGGCTAGACAACTTGAAAACCTTTTGTCTGATCTGCAATTCTTCTCGATCTGAAATCATCCCGACAGCAACTGGAGATGAGGGTGCAGTGAGTCTCCTCTTACCACCACTACTTCCACTCTCTCCATTAGCTCGTCGTCTATGAGGAGGGACATAGATGTGCGAGGGCATGGGGGCAGGTGAGGGTCGATTTGCATCACGAGAAGAACCCTTCACTTCATTCTTGTACTCCTCCTTTCGCTGCTCCATCAGTCTGTGATACTCATCTCTGAAAATGGCTCGATTAGGGTTTTGTTTTTTCAAGGTTCAAATTCCGTGTTTAGGGTATGGATTTTTTTGGAAGGAGTGAAGCCTAGTCTCCCAACCGCTTAAAATCCCAATTTCTCATTAAAAACGTATCTCTACGTAAATAATATCAGTCCTCTCGAGATATCTATCTATATAGAACAAATCAACAATATCCAGGTACATCCAGAAGTAGTCTTCGAGTTTCTGCGCGTGCAAGGGGTAATTTGAGGTTCTGAATTTGTGAGCCTCATGTAAATAAGTAGTTTCATATGCAAACAATTTAAAGGTTGAAACAGCGCAATTGGATCCGTTTTGGAAGGGATGATTGGGTTGAGAAGCTTTGAAAGGAGGTTACATGCTTACCGATCGATTTGATTCTTGATTATCTCCTTCACGAAACCATGTGTCATGTCCAAGCCCGGTCGATACGCTCCATCGTCCATCGCGATATCGCTATCGAAGCGATAACTAGCGATTAGCCCGACAATCTCCCGGCAAATAGTATTTCACACAATCACATCTTACTAACCTCAACTAGCTTTTTTTAGAAGTATATTTTATGTTTTTAGATTTTATCTTTTTGCCATATTTATATTATGATTGAATTTGCAATACTGGAGCATGCGCAAACAGTGGAAAGAATTTTACGAATGGGAGTGTGTTGGTGTGTTATGTATTTGTTTAGCTGGTGCATTGTGCGTATTTCATACTGCTTGCAACGGGAGCGTGTGCTGACGCCTTTTAGGCGCCTTAACGCCATTGTATTGACGCAATTGCTGACGCCTTAATTCAGTTCAATAAAATAACAATTGAACTATTGTTTTATAGTTCGTTGTTGTCATTTTTGTACTCCATTAGCTCTCCAATCGATAACTCATTCACTATGTTGTTAACGCTTTGCCGGTTAGGATCTAAGTCGCCCCCGTTGTCCCTTAACGTTGAACGAATTGGAAATGCGAACTCTCGTCCTCTGATTATTCTTCATGGATTGTTCGGTCACATTCAAAACTGGAGATCCGTTGGCCGCGCTCTTTCCTCTCGTCTCGATCGTCGCATCATTCTCACCGATCTTCGTAATCATGGAGCATCTCCTCGCGCGAATTCGATGGAGTACTCTGAAATGGCTGACGATGTGATTCAATTGGCGAAGGAGGAGGGGAGAGGAGAGCAAGTCGATCTACTCGGTCACAGTATGGGCGGAAAAACCGTTATGGTCTCTTCTACACGGGAACCACATCTGTTCAACAAGATCATCATTGAAGATGTTGCCCCTCGTAGATATTCCCTGAACACTAAGATCTTCCGTCAATACATAGGAGGAATGAGATCTCTCGATCTCACTCAATCAAGAGCTACTCTTGCGAAAGAGTTGGAGAAGTCTATCCCCGATAAGCCCGTGCGAGACTTCATCCTTACCAATCTGGCGACCGAGAATGGTCAGCTATATTGGCGAGTGAATTTGGACGCTGTTACGGACTACTTGGAGAGGATTCTGAACCATGAACAAATGGAAGGCGTCTTTCCCCGTGATGCTCTATTCATCCATGGAGGGGCATCCAACTACGTACTCCCTTCCGATCACGACAAGATCTATCACCATTTCCCTAATGCAAAAATTCTCTCGATCCCAGAGGCAGGGCATTGGCTGCATGCCGAGAAACCAAACGAGTTCATCACTTCTATCGTAAATTTCCTTGTTTAGAAGTCGGATAAATTAGTTTTATTAGACTCACATTTTGTCATCTTGAAGAGGAGTTATTTTCTCTGTCCAATATTTGTTTCCATTACACTTCTAATCTAGTTGAAGTATTTCACTCTCAGATGAGTCAAACTGGTCGTCTCTTATCGGATTTCAAAGTGGCCGAGCTCAAAGTAGAACTAGAAAAGAGAGGACTGCCAACGCAGGGCATCAAAGTCGGACTGGTTGAGAGAATGTCCAAGGTACCTACTATTTTGCCATTTATCTCTATTTGTTTATATTTTTAACATTAATTTAATAGGATGTGATTAATTTCAGTGGATGATTGAGAACGGGCTGAATCCAGCTACACATCTCTTCGAGGGATCTGACTCAACTCCTTGTATGCCTTTCATTTCATTACTATTAGTGAAGTGTTGCTTGGGGAGGGGTGGTAATTGTGGCTGATTGATGCTCTTCTCTGCGAAGGTTCTCCCTCGAAGACGGCTACCATTCCTCCTGTCGTCTCGACCTCTGATGCTGCTCTCTCTTCACCTTCCGTTGAAGCAGAGAAGGATTCGAAGACAACGAGTGCATCAAAGACTACGACGAAGGAAGACAAGAAAGAGGGACAGGAAGAGGAAGAGAAGGGAAAGGAGGAGGATAAGACGGAAGATGACACGAAGAAAGAAGATGAGAAGCAGGAGGATGGAAACTTGGTCGCCAAGGAGAAGGAGATGGCTGCACGATCAATCTGGATCAAGAATCTCAAGTCAGGAACGAAGGCTCTCGAGATCAAGGTATTCGATCGTTTTCGATCGATTGATTGTATGTAGTTTCTTTGTCTCTGTCCGTGATGTAGGATGTAGATGGATGAGAGGTGCTCTCTACAGGCGATGTGCACTCCGATGGGTCATGTCGTGCGTGCGAAGATGTTCACTGTGAAGGGGAAGGAATCGTCGTCGGGAATGACTGGACTGGGATACGTCACTTTCGCCACCGTGAACGAGGCTGATCTAGCTGTACTCAGACTGGACAAGAGCCAACTCAAAGGAGTTACCGTCGACGTGAACAAGGTGGCCTCCCTTCCCTTCTAGACGAACGACGGAGGAATGGGATGGAGGAAGCTGTGATGAGTGAGAGGATTGCAGGCTTCTCCACACAATCTGCCCTTCCTGAAGGCAAAGAAGAAGGAGACTCCCATTGCATCCACTGCGAATGGAGGGAATGCAGTAGAGAAGAAAGAGGAAGAGAAGAAGAAAGAGGAGAAGAAGACGGAGGAGAAAGGGAAGGAATCCAAGAAGGAGGAGACAGCTCCCACTGCGCCTGTCGTTGTCAAGGAGGAACCGAAGAGAGAAGAACTACGTATGATGACACTCTTTCGGTTGAGGATGGGAGCGTCTCTCTCTCTCTCTCTACTCATCATCTCCTTTCGATCTAGTCTACTAGCCGTTCTATTCAGAGGGATGCATATGTTGGGAATTATACTCTTTTTTTGTAGAGAGACCTTCGGTGCCTCCTCGATTCCCCGTGAGAACTGCTCCAACACCTTCCAATGGCAAGAGAGGTTCAAACGTGAGTTGGAATTGTCAATTGATGGTTTTAACTACGGTATGTTCAGTTTATTTTGGTGAATAGTTGAATTATATTTTGTGGATTATCAAATGGATTTGCAGGATGGTCGTAGTGGGGAGAAGAAGGAAGAGAAGGAGAAGGAGAAGGAGTTGGCAAGGAAACTGGCAGAGAAGGAAAGGGAACACAAGAAGAGGGAAGAAGAGTTGAAACTGCAGAAGGAGAAGGAAAGGATCAGATATGAGAAGGAGAAGGTGAATGGATCAGAATATCGATTGCTATCTTGACTCAGTCCTTTGTACATTGGGTGTCGTTTCCTCTTCATTTCTCTCCATTCGAGGTGGGAATCTTTTGAGTGTTTATCTCCCTTTATTTTGATTTGTGCAGGTGGAGAAGGAGAAACTACGACTGCAGCTGGAGAAACTGAAGGCAGAGATTGCACGAGGAAGTGGATCGAGGGGGGAGAAGAGGGAGGAGAGGAGTGGGAGAGATGAAAGGGAGAAGGAGAAGGAGAGGAATAGAGAGAGGGAGAGGGAGAAAGAGAAGGAGAAGGAGAGAGACAGAGACAGGAAGAGGGAAAGAGCCAGCTACATTGCCCCTGCTACTCCGCAGAGGTGAGATATCTCATGGTGGTAGATGGAGGGACCAAGGTGTTGTGATATCGAAGGATGATCGAATTGGGGTAGCACACCTAACATATAAGTGTTAAGAGTCTCGCGTGAATCGTACTCTTCTCGTGTCCCTGAACGGACGAGAGATGAGAGAGAGAGGAAGAGAGAAGCTTATCATCCCTCCAGGAATCAACCTATCAATTACACGTGAGTAACAAACAATTCTTGAGTTATCCGGTTCACGCGGTGCCGTGCTCAGGACTACCGTATTCTGACGACTTCGCTCTTTCGCTTTGCATGATAACTGCACACCTCGATATGTGATGATTGTTCCACCCAAGTTTCATCCCAATAATCCTTGCAGATTTTGAAAAGAAAAACACTCCAATTTTTAACCTGTCTTTTTTCCAAAATTTCAACTCGTTCAACTGGGTGGATATTAGTCTTTTTTATTTAATTATTTTAAATCGCGGCATTTTATAGCAAATTAACATTTTATATAGGCATTTTATATATAATAATTTATTAAGAGAATGTCCACGAGAGAATGTAACACCTGGGTAAGGGTGACGGTTGGTTTAAAAAAATGGGTTTTGCTGAATTCTTTTTTTCCTGAAATAAGAGAACAAAGTAATGAACGCAGGCACCGTCGGTTAAAAGTCTGGGATTTATTTTGAAAAAAGTTACCGTACTCTTCATTTTTTGGGTCAAAAACTGGTTTGGAAATATCGAACTCTGCTTCTAGGAATGCTAGAAACTCGTTCGAAACATCAAAAGGATCGCCTTCATGATCCCGGATCGTCCTGAGAATATGACATCGATAGCTCATCTTTTGCCCTCGGGACATGAAAAAATCGCTTTTTTTTGCATGACTATTTTTAAACATTCATAACTTTGTGGGAAAGCTTAGGAAAAGTCTGATTTTTGTGTAGTCATGTTCAAAATATATTGGAGACATTGGAGATATGACTTGTGTGTGGCTTATTTTTGTAATCCAATATCTCTTAATCCATTGATGAGTACATTGCAGGAACTCTGCCAAACGCCGTCGTGTCTCTCCGAATCGACGAGACAACAGAACAAGTGACATACGTGTGTTATTGTGCTTGATTTAAATATTTGGCTGCTGTAAATATACGTGTATTACATCCTTTTCCACTGATAGATTTATAAAAAATCCATTAGATGTCCGCATTTTACCATTTTTCATTGTTCACTCCCTTAGAGTAGTGTATTAGATGCGAATTAGAGTAAGATTTCTTGGGTTACCATACGATCTCATTGACAGACTTTCCGCGTGCCATTGATGCCAACTTTTTTGAGAAAATTAGAGCGATCATTCAATACTTGTGACTACGCGTAGCCCTATCCGCTCTCGTTAATTGGAAAATGATTTTATGTTGCAGGCACCCTCTCGAGCAGTGCTTTTCTCCCATCGACACAGGGAACATCCAGACCCAACTACTCCTCGCATTGTTAGTTTCCAACGTAGATGGGAGAGTATTTAAGTTGGCAAAAGAAGTGATCATTGGTATGAATATTGTGTTGAGTGGGTGGCGGAAGTGGATGGACGGGAGGACACAACTACAACTCAGCTGCACTCAATCCATGGGCATCTACCGTCTCTCAATATCCACCTCAGTACCACCAGAGGAGATACTGAGTTAATCATCCCTCTTCCACTACTCCCTTCATTCCTGTAATAACATTATACTCATTGACATAATTTACCTTTCTGGTGTAATCAACCAATCAGATGATTGTCCTAATCAATGCTCCTTTCAATTATGATAATTTACCCATCAGGAAGTAGTTTTAGTTTCGCCTCGGATCTCGAACTTCATCAACATTGGTCGTGTCTACAACAAGGATAGTCAATCGATAGTTTAAATGAGTTAGAACTTCACGGATTCACTCATGTGTAAACAACTTTGTTAATCAACTTCTTTTAAAAAATATTGAAATCGTAGTTCTTGTTGTTTCCCATCGCCTGCTTTTTTTTGCCTTTAAGAGTGTCTTCACAGTTGACAATATTGTGCGATAAAGGGGTATAATAAGAAAATTGGGGATATACTTGGAGCTGTAAAGAGAAAAAAATAGGGAAGAAATTCAAATGATTTTTTACATAAGATTTGATGGCGTGATTATTGAAATGCATGAAGGAAGACTCACGTCTTATCGTATTTATCCGACAAGGAAAGGGCGAATGAGAGAATGCGTGTTCATCTCAGTCTCATATACTCTCTGTTCATTTGATAACCGTGGGATGCACCAAGACGAGGGAACTGGGATGGAATTCCTCGCTAGAGATAACTACTCTCTTCTCGCAGAGAAAGGTATGACTCGAAGGAAGCAATGCATGCTGCTGACTTAGATTGGCATCGGAATGTAGGCTAAGATCGGGTGAGAGGAAGGGATTAAAGCATCGGGAAAGGTCAATTGATGGAGAGATTAGTGAGGGGGACCACTCCATTCATCACTCTTCCTCTCTGACGACGAAGACGATAACAGTGTGCATAGCTACCTCTGAATACGAAAGATCTGAGGAGAGAAGGGAGGGAGCATTACCTCGTCGCCAGAATTTTGAGACGTTCTCCTTCCGAAACGGGGAATTTAGGCTCAGCTGAAGATTCTTTTACTCGTGCCTCGATAGGAGTGAGGGCATGAGAAGAAAGGAAGGAGGTACGCGAAGTGGAGGGAGTGTTCACTCGAGTACTGTAATCGATTGATTGAGAAGAGTATGCAGGGATACGGTAACAGACCGTGGTTGGGGGATTCGGGAGGGGCGTCGACTGTGTCGGAAGGATGACTGAGAGAGGGAAGGAGAGAGTCGGGCGGGAACTGAGGAACTCTTAGGCACTCGAGAGTCGGAGGGAATTCGGGCTGCACGAGAATGAGAGACTCTCGGCTCAGTCGAATCATGGATGGAGAGGAGTTGAAGAGATTGAAGGAGTCGATTGAGAAGGGAACGATAGGAGGAAGGAGCAGAGAGAAGGAAGGAAGAGGGACGATAGAAGGGATGAAGAGTCTTCTCCTGATCAGAGAAGTGAAGGGAGAAAGAGGGAAGGATCTCACCTTGAGAAGAACATAACTGAGCCAACACTCAAGAGAACAATCTATTATGAGAGCGTGGATGAATACATGAAGAGAAGCATCGGGAGATCGATCGGATGATGACAGAGAAGAGACCAACGAATGGATCTTCTTCGTTGCAGGCCCTGAGTGGAGTGAATGGAGGGAGGAGAGGAGGGGAGAGGGGGGGGGGGAGGGGGGGGGACTAACCAGGAGCAGTGACAGCAGTAATGACCTCCCATGGATGGAATGAGTTGTTGATTCGATGGGAGAGAAGGGCGACGATTCCCTCAGCGAGTGAATCTTCGCCGTCTCCTCTGGAATGGAATGAATTGCATTCCCTCGATCACATCTTCAGTTTCTCTCTCACAGATAAAATAAATCTGTTCCATTCTTATCTTGAGTGTTTGTGATTATTGAGCGTTCATTGGAGAGAAATTAAGAGGGTAAAAGATTTCTCTAATCCTAGAATGCGACTACACTGGCTTCGTATAATCGTATAATACGTGGTTCGCGGGGTTGTGTGATAAGGATAAATGTTGTCCACGACTGGTGAGAGCCTGCTTAAAACGTTGTAAAAGGCTCGTGAGGCCTCGGGCGATCCGAAAAAGTTCACGATCCCATTCCAACTTTTTCGGATCGCCCGAGGCCTCACGAGCCTTTTATCCGAAAAAGTTGGAATGGGGCTTCGCCCATTCCAACTTTTTCGGATCGCCCTCGGCCTCACGAGCCTTTCAGGGGTTCGTTTGGTGAAGGGCTTGACCTTCTAGGCTGAGTTTGAAGCGAGTTGTGAGCAGAAAACGGTATATTGCATAGTGATGATGAAATATTGCATAGTGATGACGCAATCATTATCGATTTTGATAGAGCTCGCCGATATTGTTCGTTTGGTGAAGGGCTTGACCTTCTAGGCTGAGTTTGAAGCGAGTTGTGAGCAGAAAACGGTATATTGCATAGTGATGATGAAATATTGCATAGTGATGACGCAATCATTATCGATTTTGATAGAGCTCGCCGATATTGTTCGTTTGGTGAAGGGCTTGACCTTCTAGGCTGAGTTTGAAGCGAGTTGTGAGCAGAAAAGGGATATTGCGTAGTGATGATGAAATATTGCATAGTGATGACGCAATCATTATCGATTTTGATAGAGCTCGCCGATAGGGTTCGTTTGGTGAAGGATTTGACCTTCTAGGTTGATTTTGAAGCGAGTTATGAGCAAAAAACGGTATATTGCGAAGTGATGATGCAATATTGCGTCATGATGATGCAATCGCTATAAAATTTGAAACGCCGTGCCAAGGCGGTTCGAATGGTACCTTAGTTGAAGGTCTACGATGAGATTGAGCTGAGTTATTCGCGAAAAACGAGCGTGACAGACAGACAGACAGACAGACAGACAGACAGACAGACAGACAGACGAACGGACAGACAGACATCTTGTCTTTTTTCTACATAGTAATAGTTGGTTGAAGCGGGGCATACCGAATGGAGATGGCGACTCCCTCCACAATTGATTCGACCAGTCGACGAGCTTCCGAGTATACAGGAAGACCAACGATGGCCAATTCACGAGATGCCAATCCAGGAGTCGTCGAGAACGTCGCTGATCTACTGCAGAGAATTGATTGAATAAGAAGGAGAATCCACCATCGTATAATCAATTCATTATCAATTGAGGAACGTCTATCTCGCATGATAGGCTCACATGAAAATATATTAGCTTGGTATTCATAAATGGTATAATTTAAACAGTAAAAGGCCCTGATTGATCGATAGATTGAGTTGAATCGACTATTGATTGGATGGAATGGATGGATTACCCGATGGGACGAGGAGTGAATTCACTCTTGGTGCAGTCGCAGAGAGTGATTCGTGAATGGGAGGAGAGGGCCCATCCAGGGGGATGGAGGAGACCTTTCCGCCTCACTCGGAAACACGTAGTGCACGGTTCATTCCCACTGCGAGATGATCTCAAGAGGATTAATTATCGAGAACCAAATTAGAGAGGGAGAGAGACAATTCTTCCTCTTCTTCCCTATTAGGAGGATTCTTCACCTCTCGACGCAGTTACTTGCCCCCAGTAGATCGGAGTTCTTCGTGAAGAAGACGCATGCTTCAGCGACGTGTTTGGGGAGGAGGACGGAGAGAGACGCCCAGTCCTCGATGTGAAGGGGACCCGAACAGCCCAGGCCCGAGTCTGCAAGAGACAACTACTCCTTCGTGCGAGAATCGATCTGACTCTGTCCAACAAGCGAATCCTTGGGATATTCTGGAATGCTCACTACGGTAGACATTCTCATTTTGCTCAACTATCGGTCGTTGGTTCCAGGTGCCGTCACGTCGAAATCAGTTATCTTTGAATTTCTCGATTTCAGAGGTCAATAAAATTAATCGAAAATTGCTACCAGGGCATAATTAAATTCTGATCTGTTTCGCGTTTCATTAATTATTAAAATCCAACTGTTCAGACGTATAGCCGATAGACTTATGGACTTTCATTTTGATGACAGAATTTGACATGACGCCATCGGAGCCAATTAACGATCTTTGAGAAAAATAAATACATATACCTATCGTAATGTACATAAGTATGACAGACTACACCAAATTACAGGTCCAGATATTTAACTTTTTTGGACAGGAAAATCTCGTTAGAATTATCGATAAACGCAAGCGGGTTCAAGTCACGGGGTACCGGGAGGGGAGGAAGGTTGTAGCAGGAGGGAATCCAATCCGAGGGAGGTCTCTCCGCCCTCTCCCAATCCCTCTGGCAACGACGTCGACTCAGTGAGGGCGCGGGTCTGCAGTCCATTTCAGTTAAATCATCTCCCTTTCTACCTATCTATATGATCGTTTTATTTTTTTAAATCAAAAGGATACCAAAATTTTGAATAATTGAATGTCGTTGAATTTTTTGAGTTGATACAAACGAAATAATAAATTACTTGGTGCGGCAACTGGAGGAAATTCAATTCGGGCGCTTCTTCCAAATCCGCGAAAGTTCTCTTCATTCGATGTGAAGATGTTCGCATTCCATTCCCCCATTTCCATCTCTCCTTCTGCAATTCATTCCCATTATCGAGTGAGTCTACTTCCCTTCCCTCGTGTCATTCGACACTCGATGGCCTCTCTCAGCAGTTGTCGTCTGTCTTCCCCCCATCTCACACTCGAGGGAAGTGATCACCTTGAGAGAGGAATTCCTCCCTTCTTCGATGTTCTCATTCACATCCACGAATCCCTTGATTTCTCCTGTGTGTCGACCAACGAAATCGATGAGGAGAGAAGAGGGACGATGAAGAAGAGAAGGAGACGAACACGGGACTCGCACTTCAGGAGATGAGACTATCTGAAGGAGGAGGAGATTAGGGTAGACACGAGGATGAACTCCCTAGAGGTAGAAAGGAGGACAAAAAGAGATGCAGATGGAGAATAGAGATAAATTAATGATGAGAGAAGCGAAAGAAGGAGAGAAAGATTGGAAGAAGCAAGGAAGAAATTGGAAAGATCAAAGATTAGATGGAGAAGGGAAGGGGAAGAAGTGAAGTGTCCATAATAAGTGGGTGATATGAGTATGAAGTACCCCTTGCATTCCCTCCCTCGTGCGAACAGAGTAAACAATTGGAGAGGAGGGATGGAATTGGAAATGGAAGGAGGAGAAAGGACTTGTCTTCCCCAGAATCAGAAGAGAGCAAGGAAGAGAAGTTGGAGGAGAAGGAAGAAAGGGATATTGAATGAGGGAAGGAAGGGGAGGAGAGAGAGATATGAGGATAACGATAATAAGTGAACATCACTGGAAAGATTAATAATGAGTGGGAGAGAAGAAGACAAAGAGTCGAACCTTTTCTTCGAATGGTTGTGAGTATTGTATCCTTCCCCAGGTCGTCAGATGGGTCGACGTAGTCCATTGACCAGAATCGGCGAATGTCAACTTGTAGTCGTCAGTCTTGTGTTCACATCTGAATTCCTTCCCCTGAGGAACTCCTTGGAATGAGATCTCACCGTTGTCTCAATTGTTCGCTGTCGAGTGAATCAGTGGAGAGGGAGGGGTCATAGGTGGAGAGGGATGGTTCGAAGGAGGAAGAAGCATCGATGGAAAGGATCGAATCAGCGAAGTCGAGTGCAGCCACTCGAGTATCCATATCAGATGGCCATTCATCCACTCCACTCATCACCCCCACCAACTCGACCATGATGGAGGAAGAAGGGGAAGAAGAGGAAGAAGCAGCACTAGAAGAAGGAGGGAGGAGGTCTCTCTCCCCGAGGAGAGAATCGATGTCTGTCTGCGTCTCTGTCTCCACACTGCCACTCTGTCGCTCTCGTCTCTTGCCAGCTGACTCGAGTGAGTGAGGAGAGAGGAGGGAAGAGGGAGGAGCAGATGAGATCCTCCTTAACCTCCCTATCATTCCCTTCCTAATCTCCAGTGTCAACCTTTGTCTCTCTGCATTCGAATCGAGATTGGCCCTCTAAACGAGAAAGACGTCCTTGATTAATTCGATGCAATATCTCCAATCCCATTCGAAAGCTCGAGTTCATCTCGAATTCGATCGAAGGAAGGAATCTCTTCTTCGTCCACGCGAATATTCACCCTCTTTCCGTCTCTCGTCTAAAGACTTTCCCATTTCCTCCTCTTCAAACTAGTTAGCAGGGGAACTCCCTCACTTACATGCTGCATATTTATGATCTATGGATTGAGACAGCAAGGCAGGTGGCACAATTGGTCGTACGGACTACTCTAAATTTTTGGTCAACTCATTTGGTGAAAATTCAAATTGAAAGAGGGCTTTTTTTGGATTTGAAGCGCTTCTCTGTCAATTCCAAGTGGATGGATCTGGCAGTCCCATCCATGGAAAATGTAAATTATTGTGATTGGAAAGGAAGGAAAAGTCTCTGGTAAGCACTCCTTTCGCTCCCTTTCTTCTTCTTTGTCTTCTCCTCAGAGACCTTTCTGTTTCACTTCCGAGTAGAGTAGAAGTGATAAGAGAGAAGGAGGGAAATGGAAGAAGCAGATGAGAACATTCCTCATTTAGGCCTTTTCAAATGAAGTTCTACACAATTTTCAGAATAAGTATTAGGTTGGTCAATAAGTTTTGTCGCATTTCGGGTGCTATCTTTGAATACATCATAATCGCATGTCCCAAATTGCAGTCGCCTGACCTCATAGTATATTATAGGGGAATGGTTGCGCATTACTACTATGGGGGCGGGCCGAATCACACATGCTATCTACTCGAGAAAAATGTATTGGAAGAATTTTGAATTTTCATAAAAAATTTCATTTTTCTTTGAACCTGTGTCATTTTGCGCAGTGTAAAAATGATACAATCTCCATGGGCTGATTTAGAAGTGTCGTGAATTCTCATTTCATTGATAGGGTGGAAGTGGTAATATGGAAAGCATATTTATAGATCAAAGCTTTTGAATTCGAAGGTAGACGCTAGCTGACTGGCATTTCGATTCAATTTACTGATTCCAAAATGAGTGGTACAAAACTCCACACAAGTGCGCTTCAACTGTCAACTAAAGGGCTGCGTAATAACCAGAAACAATTGATGGCGTGGAAATTTTCAAGGAGAACTTCACAAATTTGAATTCCCGCAATTCCATATCTCGGCTCCCAGTAGAGCTAGCGACTTGAAAATTGGAATATGGGGTGGTTTTTACGTTTCCACCCCATATTCCAATTTTCAAGTCTCTAGCTCTACTGGGAGCCGAGATATGGAATTGCGGGAATTCAAATTTGTGAAGTTCTCCTTGAAAATTTCCACAGCATCAGAAAGCTTTGTCTTACCTTCAAGAATATTGATAAATTTCGGAAGTTCAATTCTGGCCGTAAAGTGACAAAAATATCATTTTAGGTATTCTGAATTATTAATTATTGGGGTGTCCCATAATTCGTGTCGCCGACTACTATGTAAGCTATTTCATAATTCCTGGATCGTGGATTGCGAAATCTGTCACGCGCAACTGGTAAACAAAGTATTGCGTCAGATTGGGAAATCCATAGATTGAATTAGTCACTTAGTCGCCTCATCGATTCTAGTAATGGATACTCGTCGCGACTATCGCTCAGTTTTGCTCCATTCCTTCGTCATTGGTTGAACACCGAAGGAATCCCATGATGAGCTGGTCCTGACGAAAGTAGAAGATGCCCCCTCCCTTCGCACCTGTGAGCGCTGGTACTCCCACTTCAAGCGAGGGGACTACAGCCTCGACAACCACCCCCACCCCGGACGTCCCCCTATCATCGATCGAACTCCAGTTCTCGCTGAAGTGAAGAAGAACCCGAAGCACAGTGTGCGTGAGATGGAGAGAGATACTGGAACTTCAAAGTCCACTGTGGCTCGTATCCTGCATGAGGCCGGCAAGAAACTGAAGAAGCCTCCATTGATTCCTCATGATCTCACGGCGGCGCAGCTGAAAAAGCGTGTTGACGTGTGTCAGGAATTGCTCAGCCGCAAGCAGGATCCCGAATGGACCCATTCCATCATCACTGTGGATGAGAAGTGGATAACCTACGATAACCCTGAGAGGAGACTGCAGTGGTTGGATCCCGATGAAGAGCCCCAGCCCATCCCGAAGGCCGGAGTACACGGAAAGAAGGAACTGCTCACTTTCTTCTAATCTGCTCGGGGCCCCATCTACTGGGAGATCCTTCCTGAGGGTATGACCATCAAGGCTGAGTTGTTCACTACTCAGCTGGAGGAGATGGCAATCAGGGTTCCTCCTGAACTCCTGAGACACGGCAAGATCTTCCTGCTCATGGACAATGCGACTCCACATCTCGCTAAAGTGACTCAGAAGAAGCTGGAAGAACTGGGCATCGAGAAACTGCCCCACCCACCGTACTCCCCAGACATCAGCCCGTGCGACTATCATTGCTTCAGGTCGCTCTCGAACTTTTGCCGTGGAAAGAAGTTCGCCAACCGAGACGATCTATAGAAGACATTCCAGGAATGGATCGACTCTAAGAACAAGGACTTCTGGAATAGAGGGATCGAGACCCTGCCCGATCGATGGAGGGAGGCAGTGAGAAGGAAGGGCAGATACATTGTTGATTAAATATTGTAATCTGTTGATGAAATAAAGAAAATAAAAAAATGTAAAAAAACGACACGAATTATGGGACACCCCAATACCTACCAAAAAGTAACGAATTCTAAATTCTACCGTAAGAAGATATGAAAGAGGAAGGGTTCCACATTCGGATAACCTCATTAGACTGAACATGCAAACCGTATACCCAACAGTACACTGATGAATGTGTTGTTTCCAGCATCAAAGTTTCCGTAAGCCCCTTCTTGTCAATGGAATATCCAATGGTTATAATAATAATAATAATAATTCTTTATCATGCGATATGATAAGATAATTAGGAGTAAATGTTACATGTTATGGTTATGATACTGGATGATCTCCAAACTAGGAATGTAAATATATCACCATGTGTTGATTATGTTCCAGAAAAATTGAGATCCCCGCCTATTTAGACACGGAAATACAACGAAATATCATTTTCCGAATTTTCACATAACTGACCCTTTCCAAAATATGTGATATTTGTTAGAAAATCTTCAAGGACTGGATCATAATATGTGGGTGAAATTTATGCGTTGTCATTACTGTTAACATATGTGACACTAGTTTGACCATATCATTGTTCTCCGTGTAGTAGTAGTGGATGGAAGTTCGATATCCGTGACCTCAGTCGTCAGGGTTTTGTTTGGCGCTGTGCCTTTCGAAATGATAGGAGAGCTCTGACCCATAGTGTGCTAGATAGAGTATTGTTTGCCTCAGTTATTCTAAATGATATCATTTTATTAAAAGAAAACAAAGGACTACACAAAACATAATGTCCAAGCTATAAATTGCGACAAAACTTATGGACCAGCCTGATACATATCAGTTTACTGAAAATATTGGAGACACAAACACTAATGACAAGGAAGATATAGGCTAATAGATATGACGAGTTGGATCTTGTTTTGTTGGAAAATTAAGGTAGGATTGACTCATTTGTCAAGGATTTCGATTGAGGATCAAATAGTCCGATTCCATTATAGTGCATGATTTCTCAGTTACATCCTTCCCAATGCAAGACGACTTATTCTACAGCTGTGGATTCTACAACTGCCTCTATGAGGAACCTGTGTTTCAAGCTAAAATAGTTAATTTCATACTATCAGTAATTGTCTACATATTGTACTCCTACATTATCACGAGAGATTCGGAACAATACTCGTAAATTTTAAAAAAATTGAGGTTTCGACGGCCGGCGTATACCGTCTGAATCCGATGCCTTGTTGCCTGTATCGGCTGCTGCAGCTGCTGTAAACCTTCGAAACTCACACTTTTACGCCTCTGGAAATAGCTAGAAAATATTAGGCTGGTGCAAAAGTTTCTTTCTTTTTTCATGTACCAACACTCTGACCTCCCCAGGTAGTCGTAATGAGCCAATCAAATAATTGTTTTTGCTGTTGATACGGGCATGGGTACACACTATAGCGAATACTATATTATGTTGATTCGATCAATTTGAATAGAGAATTTTAGTTCGGAAGTAATCGGACCAGGTCGAGCAATCCGACTTTTCAATTGCTCTAGGCTCCGAGAGGAATAGCGCAAAGGTCACATTTAACACATTATTACATAGTACTTTGACTGGGTATGTCATACGACATAGCCCACCAAACCTGCCGAAAAACCTACTAGAAATGTTGGACCAATTACAGAACTACTGTATTTGAAAATCATAGAACACAAATTGATGAGCGCAACTTCCTTATTGATGAATGCTCAATTTCGATGGGTTGTGAAGTACTTTCCCATGTAAGTATGCTAACAAATTTAGGAAAGGATAGGGCTTCCCGTTGAAGAACTGCAGATTTCGAAATAATCGTGTTCTGATTCATCCGCTGAAATCAACACTTTTTGAATTCCCCTGTCTCCCACGCACGTTCGAATCCGGATTTTTTGTGCTTGGTAGAACGAAGAACTCCTGCCCAAGTGTTCCTCAATTGGGTAGAATCAGAATCCCACAAGTATTCGATAACCTGAATTTATCCCAAAATGCTCAAAATAGCCGTTTTCCGATGCTAATTTTCTGAGACTTATCAACTTCTCACGATAATGCGTAGATCCAAATCAAATGTATGATAGTAATCTACCGCCACTGCCCTAATACATGGTAGTCAGAAAATCATGAGAGTCTAGGTACGTCAACAGAAATTTGAAAAAGAAAAAAGAAAGAAACTTATGCACCAGCCTAATATCTACAAAAAAAGGCTGAAACGTAGACTATGATAAATTGTGCAAAATATTTATTAGCAATTATTCTTATTATCATCATCTGATATGCATAAAATACTTGTGATATGAGCAGAGTGATGGGGGATAGAAGGAACATCTGGAGGAATCAATGGAAACGAGCAAAAACACAACAACAAATAATGAGTGAAGGGGATGACCCGATTGTGAATATTCTTGATTCAATAGGTTCTATCGAATGATCGTTGATCTCTTAGATCTTTGGTTCAGTGGCTCCTCCCAATTGGACACGACAGCAGATGAATCCATTCTCCTGTCCAGTGTACAGACACGCCGAGTTGTCGGGACAAGACTCAAGGATTACGATAGGGAGAGTGAATGAGATAATACAGTACCTGAGGAGTTCCTGAGCGGGCGTAGGGGTTGCATGATCGGTAGTTGCCAGCCAGTTCAACAGGCACGAGGTTGGCAGGTTGAGGGGGGCAGACATTGGGGAGACGCACGTCCGATTCCAGTCCACAGCAGATGTATCTGAAGAAAGAGAGGAAAGGAGTGAGGAGGAGCATGTTGGGCATCTATCTCACTAGCCTATCCCATACATATATCGATAAGAGTGCAAAGGCAACAAAGACTGAAAGAGACTGGAGTACCTCTCTAGATTGGTGGAGAACTGGCAGTGTCTATTGGGGCCGCATCCCTGGATCGCGTCGTTCGCAGGGGCAGAGGGAGAGCAATACCGATATTGGGCACCGCCATCTCCTGGTACCGGAACCAACTGAGGAGGGCAGACTGAAATGGAGATGATACGATAAGAAAGGACGATAGGGGAGAGGATACGGCAAACTGACATCCAGTGTCCACTGAATCAGGAGATCTGCAGCAGTAGAAAGCATTGACTGAGGAAGAAGCAGTGGAGAACCAGCAGAAGAAGTTGCCTGAATATCATCAATGGGAGAGGAGGGAGAGGAGGGGGGAGGGGGGGAGGGAGAACTGACCCGGACAGGCTCCATCTACATTGGGAGTGCACTGCATTGGCTGCAGGGAGAGGGCAGAGATGAAGGGAGTCGACTGGGTAGGGCACAGAGCTGGAGAGAGAGAGAGAGAGGGGGGGAGGGGGAGACTCACACTGCAGCTCAGTACTCGCTCCACAGCAGACATTCTGGTCGAGGAGAGGGGAGGAGAAGCAGGAGTATCCCTCGGGACACCCACCAGAGACACGACCAGAACCACCTGAAGGAGAGAGGTAGAGGGAGGGGGAGAGGGGAGGAGAAGGGGTAAGGGGGGGATACCGGGGTTTGAGCAGGAGACGAGTCTGCCTGCATCAGCCTCCCTGGCGACGACAGTTCCAGGAGGGCATGCCTCCGAGAGACAGTAGTTCTGACACGCCTTCTGAGTGGCGAAGTTGTTGCGATTGCCTGAGAGGAAGGGATGAGAGGGGGAAGGGGAGGAAGGGGGGGGGGAGGGGGAGACAACCTTCGCATCCATTGTACTCGAAGGTGGTGCAGGTCTTCGAATCGGCATTGAAGTACCATCGGGAGATTCTGGAGGGAAGGAATTGATTGATGGTCTCTTTCTCTTCTCACCTAGTAGACGAACATCTCACTCCCACATCTCGGGGTTGGGAACAAACGAAGTTCTTAGAGGGACAGCAAAGAGACTTCGTCTGGTATACGGTACCAGTCCTGGAATCGATCGATAAGGGAAGAGTGGAAGGATGCGGTACCAAGTGGTGACAGGAGTGCAGTAGTGGGTGGATGGACACTGTCTGTTGGAGGTGCATGCTCTTGCTGCTCCATTGGGTTCCTTCCAGACCTGCAGAGGATCCCTCGAATGGAGAGAGAGAGAGAATTCCCTTCGAGTCACTTCCTAATCTTCTCTGTTTATCCACTCTCATACTTCTAAGGAGGGAGAGCGAGATAGGGTATACAAAGAGAGAAGTACGATAGTCCTCAGGGGAGAGTCAATACTCCGACCCCCCCCCCCCTCCACCCACCTCTCCTCCATCAGGACAGCTCTCTACTCTACAGTAATCCTTGCAATCCTGCAATCCACCATCATTCTCCATTCCAAGGGGAAGGGGGGATTACCTGCTGAGTGGCGAAGTTGTTGCTGTTTCCATCGCATCCGTTGAATGAGTATGTCTGGCAGGTGCGAGTCGTCGAATCGTAATACCATCGAGTGACTGCTGGACCGCATGTCGCACCAGCCTTGTACGAGAGAGAGCAAGTGTATGCTGAAGGAGAGGGTCACCATGAGGGGGGAGAGGGGGGAGGGGAGTACCCTGGGTGGGGCAGCATCCGTAGGTAGTTCCATCGTAGTAGCAGTAGTGGTTGGCGGGACAAGTGGTAGAAGCAGCAGTCGACCCTCCACAGATAATGAAGTTGCCGTTCGAGTCAGTGAGGGCCGTTCCCTGGATGCATTGAGGCTCGCCTGAAAGAACAGAAGATTACGGTAGGCAGCGAGTATCGATCGACTCACTGCGAGCATCTCTACAGTAGTCCTGGCACTCCTTGTACGAATCGAAGTTATTGGCATTACCCTGAGAAGGAGAGAGGTGAATGAAGAGAGTGGAGAGAGGGAGGGAAGGGGAAGGAGTACCTGGCATCCCGAGTAAATGAACTCCTCGCAATTTCCAGTCTTCGCATTAAACCACCATCGGTTGGAGTACGTGCCACAGTTGCCCTGAGGAGGGAAAGGGTAGATTAAGGGGAGGGGGAGAAGGGGGTAGCTTACTTGCTCTCTAGGCAGCTTGCAGACGTATTGAGGACGAGGACAGCAGACTCCTGGAAGAGAGAGAGAGTAAGGGAATGAATGAGGGAGAGAAGGGAGAGGAAGGCGAGAAGAGAGGAGAACAGAGGTTAGAGAAGGAGGGTGCCAGTGGAGTAGAGAGGGAGTGGATCATTAGTACGGGACAACCTTTGAGACCGAGACCTCCGAAGGTAGTGGAGCCTCCTGTGGATTCGCATGAATGAGTGGATGGACAGGCAGAGGAAGAGGAGCCAGTGGGGGAACACTCCATGTTCCTCTCCCCAGAGGAGTCCTTCAGGGGCTCTCCCGCAGAACAGAGTACTGAAGAGGAAGATAGAGAGAGAGGGGGGGAGGGGGGAGGGACTCACTCCTGGAACAGAACTTCTCGCAGTGATCCTGCGATAGGAAGTTGTTGAAGTTTCCTCCTTGGCCGAGATACTGGAAAGGAGAGGATGAATGAGTACTTTAGTCTTGATTCCTACCGAGAATTGGATGCATCTTCCTTCTCTGGAATCGTAGTAGAATCGAGGGTAAGTGTTGCCTGATCCATCAGGGATCCCCACGTCGAAGTAATCAGATGGAAGACCTCCCGCTGTGTTGTACACTTCCGTCGGAATAGCACCGTTGCGAGAACAGATGTGCACTGCAATGCAGGGATACGGTAGGGAGGAGGGTAGGTCACTGACGGTAGGTGGGACAGCATTGCTGCAGAGTTCCCATGGAGGTGCAGACGTAGTTGGGATTGTTGCATCCTTGATCTCCCTGACAGTACACTGGCTCTTGCTTCACTCCCGTAGTCCTGTCTCGGTAGAGAGGAAGACCACGACTGCATGCTGCAAAGAGTACGATAAGAGGGAGAGAGATACGGTGGGAATATAGTGCGGGGGGTCACACAGATGACAAGGGGGAGCACTCACTCTGCTTGCAGTAAGACTCGCAGTGGTCTTTAGTTTGGAAGTTGTTGGCGTTTCCTCCGTATCCCTGGTACTTGAGTTCCCTGCACTCTGCAGTGATGGGGTCGTGGTACCTAGAGAAGGAAGTAGAAGGGAGAGGGAGAGATTCTCCCTACCAGTGGTTGAGAGTGGTTCCTCCTCCAGGAGGAGTGTATCCCTCATTGGGAGGTTGGATGCATGCGAAGGCTGAAAGGGGGGGGGGGGTCAGTGGTGGTTTCTCCTCTCTTCACCTCTGGAGGGACAGCAAAAGGAGATGGGGTTGTTCACAGTGCAATCATCTGAATCACAGATGCAGTCGTAGGCAAGGGCACCGATGGCCTCGCAAGTCGCGTCTGCTCCTCCGTAGCATTGTTGCACCTGAGGAGGGGAATCAGGAGACGGGACGTCTATTCAATGACATGTCGCAGATATCGAGTTGCCTAATTAAACTCAATTTGCAATTCTGTATATCCAACCCTAGACTTTAGCAAATTTCATACGTTCTTAATTTTTTTCGTATTTCGAATGCGCCAGGTCTCGTTATGTAACCCCATATGGACTTTCATTATTAGTATGTACTTCGATCTGTATTGTACGTTCCTACATGTGAGAGCGAGAGATGAGAGAGCGCAGAGAAAGACAGAAAAATCTCTCGTATTTGCATGCACTCTCGAGCGAATGTTGCTACAAAAATTGTAACAAGATACCATGAATACTCAGAAAATTTAGTAACATTTTTGTGGTCTTCATCGTGTGCATAAGCGAGGGATGAGGGAAGGAGTGGACCCACCTGATTCTCGATGCGGAACTTGGGATTGTTCCCGTTGAGAGGGCAGAAACCATAGTTGAGACAGACAAGTCCATCCCTTGAGGAGTACAACAATCAATAGATGGAGTAGACAGATGCCTTGCCTGGTTCTAAAGGGAGGTTGGTTGTTGGCACATCGACACTCTCCCGATCTGCAGTACGCCCCTGGCCAGACTGACTCGCACTGTCTGTTCTGAGTGCATCCAGACTCGCCCGGGTTGATCTCTGAAGAGACCCTTCACTCTGACTCCCTTTCCTGCTCCCATCAACTTAGATAATTATTACTCTTTTATTATTGTTTCTGCATTTAGCAACTAGATGTGAGCAAGTAATGAAAATGAATGGAATACATTGCACTAAAAGAAGTATCAATAACTACTGATTCGATTGAATGAACACACTCGAAACTACCGTAACCAAGGCGGAGAAAGAAGGGGTCGAGAAGATTGAAAGTGGGTGGACACATTCATTATTTCGCAGATTGCCCGATCAAATAGTGTATTCTATACTCTCTTCTCTTCTTATGCATTCCCAAGCACAAATTAGAAAGAGAGAACGCGTAGGATGAGTATTCACAGAGGGAATACAAAGTAGAATGAAGGAGGAGAATACTGGATGAAGAAGAGGGGAGGGAGAGGGCCGCGTCATTGCATAAGCATCACGAAATACAAGAATCGAGTGGTATCGAGTAATGGAAAGCCGTCAATCGATAATGAATGTAGAACAACGAAATGAAAAATGGAAGGAAGCGCTCATGATACAAAATGAATGAAAGAGGGAGGAGACTAGAGTGAGTGAGTGAATGAGGGAAGGAGACCGAGAGACACCATCACATTGGGGATTACATGGTTGGAATAAGGGAATGAGTACAAGAATGATGTGGAAGCGAGTCCGTCCTCCCCATCCCTTCGAGTGGATAGGGGAAACAGTCTAAGGACAAAGGGTTCACTCACTTCTCCAACAGTACGAGTCGATCTCGACGTAAGTGGTCAGACAGGCACAACGTTTGTTCCCCGCACAGTAGTTTCCCGTTCCACAGTCTGTGCTCACTTCGCATGGACGACCTACCGTACCATGCTGAGTGAATACGGTAGGGAGATGGGATGCAAGTAATAGGAGGGGCAGAAGGGAGAGAAGGGAGCTCATCCCTGACTCTGATCTACCACTCGATGTGAGGGGAGGGATGGATGGAGGGGAAAGGACGACTACAGGAGACACTCACTACACCAAGCGAGAGGAGTCTATTTAAGGGGCGGAGTCACTCAAAGGGGGCGGGGCTACACTCAAAGAAGATTCATTCGATGATTGGAGTAAGGAAGAATGCGAGTGATCTCGAGTGATCGATGAAGAGAAAACTCCTTCCAGAAGACAGATCAGCTTCTCAGAGTCCGACTGAAAGGGCTCCTCTCTCCCCTTCCCCTCCCCCCCCCCTTCGCACCTCCGAGATGAATCCATTGATGACGAGATTCCTGACTAGAGACTGTGCATTGTCCTCGTCGAGTATCTCGGTGGTCAATTGTCTGTTCATGCAATCATCCAACTGCAGGAGGAGTGTCAACTCTCCCTTCTCGACGACTGCCTTCATCTGAATGGAGACTCCTTCCCTTCTCCTCCCTCCTCACTCACTTGCAGCACACTCCTCGGTTCTACATTGTTCATCTGTTCAGCAGAGTGTCCATTGGCAGGAGAGGGAGATCTCTCCCTCGATGCCAGTGCATTCTTCTTCTCTCCTCCTTCACTTCCTCTCTCTTCACTCTTCCCCCTCTCTCCTCCTTCCTTCTTGTGATGGAACGACGACACTTCCGAGTCTTCCTCACTCTTCTGCAATCCTCTCTCTCTCTCTCCATCCTACAGTACTCCACATTTACCGTACCTTCGGGGGATGTACAAGGGGTGCGAATGCAGTCAGTGGGTAGATTCCATTACGAACATCGTCCAGGAACTTCTCTAGATCGATCTGAAACCAATAGATGCACTTCATCCATAATATTCTGCCAAACCTGGAAGTTGGGCACTTGATCAGGCGCCAACTCTTTCAATTTGGAAGTGGCAACAACCTAAAATGAGTAGAGTGAAGTGTGTCCCCTCCTCCCCCCTTCTCTCTCCTCTCCTCTCCTTTCCTTCTCACCTTCTCCGTATCGGCTACTCTGAAGATACTCTCGGAGAAGTCGTCGTACTTCTTGCTGTCCACTATCACATGAGCAGCGAGTAGTTTGAGGGAATGGACCTGAATGGAAGACTGGCCTCCCTCTGCCTCTCTCCCTTCCCTCACTTCGAAGAGCACTCGATGGAAGAGTAATTGTCTGGCCGAAGGTCTCTCTTCTGGTCGACTTCGTAGACACGAAGCGATGAGGTTCTCAATCCATCCTTATTAATACATCACATCATCGTCTACAGTACTCTTCATATCTTCTTATCCTCACTAATAGGTCAATGGCGGTGCAAGTGTCAGAGTGGCACGGGGTGATCAGAGGGGGGATGGGGGGGGGGGGGGGGAGGTGGTCCTTCTCCTTCTCTATGCTCAAACAGTGGAGTGTCCGTGGTGGTGCCACTCAGTTACTCTCCTTCTGAGATTAGAGATGAGATGGAGAGGGGAAATGAGCAAGGGGCGAGTGAGAGTGCACAGATGGACAAACTATCCCTTGTACTTACTCCCCTCAGAAGGGGGAAGTAGATGGATGGATGATACCTTCTGACTGTCGTCCTCGAGTGCCTCGACTGCCTTGTGGATGGCCTCAGCAGTGACCATCCCCCCTTCACTCCCATTCGGACAGATGGCTCCACACGTCGCTATCTCAACATCCATCCATTCACACCATACTCCCGATTCCAACTCTATCAGATCATTGGGGACAATCTCCGACTCGTTCATCGAGCAATAGTTAATGCCTAAGCCACAACTATTCCACATAGGAATAAGCCCATTTTGAAGAAGTACGTATTTAATCGAATTTAACTACTATATAAATTGGCTGGTCTATGATTTAAAAAAAAGCAAATTTCGTTTCTTCGTTTTTCTTAATTTCGTTGTATCTCTTGAAATGTTTGGGAATAAGTGAAAAGAATAAGGGGGGGGGGGGGGTAAATAGTGAGTACCTCGAGGGCGACGATTCCGAATGCATATATATCAGTGGCAGGAGTGATGTCTGCCTCACCTGCAATCCATCCCTCTCTCCCCATTCCAAGCCACTCTCCATCGATGGAGTCAACTGCCAATCTCGTGGGGGGAATGGGGAGAGTCGATAGAGTACGTCGGTCATTCAGTCACAGTGTGTCAATATTTGATTGACCACTCTCAGAATGGAGAAGGAGATCACAAAGCAGAGAGGGGATTTTGTCCAGTCGTTTAAAGTTCATAAAATAACAAAGCAAGTTTTACATAAATATAGATCTACACATTATTTCAAAGAGAACCTCTACTTCTCTCAAACAATGGGGAGTTTGAATAGAGAATGGTAAGGGGTGAAATGGACTCACAGTTGCATTCAGGCGCCATGTAATGGAGATATTTGAGATTGTCTCTGCACGTCTTCACGTGATGATTGATCGCATCCGGAGCCACTCAACACAATCATCCCCATTCTACCAAGAGAAATCTATCAGGCATTTGCCAGTTTCTATCCTACCTATCACAAGACCACCAATCGAACCTCAGACTTAAAATTAAACCATTAACAGTGTGTGAATATACCCGATCCGATTTTTATGAGTCCATTCTGTTGGATGAAGACAGTGTTAGATGTGAGATTGCCGTGTATTATGGGAGGACTGGATGAGTGGAGATAATTGAGAGCCGAGAGGATCTGAGTCGTCCATTTCTTCCATGTCTGAAGGAGAGACTTCCCTCTGGCTGCATCACTCTAACTGGCCTTTACACTCTGAGTCGATCCCGATTTCCTCGTTCGTTGCAGGAAGAGGAACATCGATCCAGAAGACATGTACTCAGTGATGAAGACGATCTGCAAACATGACTAACTCAGCCAAGGCTACTTATGCCAATCGACCAAAACAAAGATCCGCCAAATGAGCTTACCCTCGGCTTATCAGATTTGGTATCCGTCCACCACTTATGAAATTTCACAAGATTTGGATGTACTAGATGAGTAAGATTATCAAAAACAGCGTTTATCTTCGCCTGCAATTCAATTTAATGGCGAATTTATTTCTATGACAATCAATCTGACGAAACCCAATGGAAATAGTTGAATATACCTCTTGAACTTTGAAGTTTTTCCTCTCAGAGAATTGAACTTCGTTCCAGACAACCTTAAATGCATTAACAATAATATCGAATATGTAGTACGCATAATTTCACAAACAAGTTTTTTATGTGATAATTTAAACGACATTTTTTACAGGAAGTTTCTTGTCTATTTAATTCGATCATATTTCAATTTAGCTATTTATATATTTTCTAGGAAACTTCTGCAGAAGGCCGGACCAGGTCAGAAGGGTTCATTCGCAGTGACCCTGTCGTATTTCAGATAAGCAGAATGAGAGTGGAATGCTCAGTCCCCATTTAGACTGTATTCCTTCAACAGCTGGGTAAGGCCAACGGACCACTATCCAACTACGTTGACCTGGTCCGGCCTTCTACAGGCGCGCCATTTCTAAGAGGAGCGATAGTTTGAAAAAAGGGTTCACTTTGGCATCTAGAACGCTCACCTCATTTCCAGTCTCGTTGTCCATGGCGAGATATGCGAAGTCAATCCCGGGAACGTCTCTCTGTTTTACTTGCTCTCTTCTCTTCGACCATCGTCGACATGGAGATTCCTCCAGGATCTGATATCCAATTGTTATTAATATAATTAGCAAATGATGATTGACCTCTTCGGCGGCATCTCCGTCATCGGACTCGCTGTCTTTGTCGTCTTCTGGGGGTTTGCTTGAGGGTGGCTGATCGTCCCCGTTGGGACCCGCCATCTTCATCTACTCTATCCAATCTCTCACTTCCAATTCTTCGTTCCTGCATTTTATGAACTACATAAAAAAGGCTCACGCACAACGAATGGATAAAATTCGTTGTTCTTGAAACATGTAATATAAAGGACATAACATAAAAAGTTAAGGAGCGATACATTTCAGTTTGACAAATGAGAGAAAGATTCTATCGACTACTCACAGCGTTAGCAAAAAAACATGACCTATCGCCAATCTTCACCAACTATAGTAGAAGGCGTTCCGGAGATAGTTCAAGAAATTTTTAACATAAAAAAGCTCACCCTTTGTGATATCCGATTCCCACTAGGAAGAAAAAATTGAACGATCACAATGCAATGAAAGAAGAGTTTGTGAAGTGTGTCCAAGAGATTCCCGAATGGGATAGTGTTGGAGCACGTTTAGAACTTCTGTGAAACCAAAATGAGGAAATATGTAGTTCACAAAGACAGTCTAACTACCTTTCAAATGAATGAGAACAACAGAAATTACTTAAAACTATTTTTATCGGATTAACAAATGGGAACACGAGCCGGAAAATCTAAAAAAAACCCGGCCGGTGTTGAATTTTCAGCTATGTGGATACTGTACTTATATCTGTAATTGATTGAGGAATAAGTATTTAATTTTCACGACATTTTAAACTATGTCAATTCTTCGCCGTCTAAACTTTAAAGAGACTTTGCACCGAGCATTAGTTCTAATTGGCAGAAATAGTGCGCATGTAAATTCAAAATTACTTCCTTATTTCACTGGAGAAATTCACAAGAAAGACTATAATTTCATGAAAAAGGAGGAATTCGTTGATATCTATCTAATTGACCATATGAGGTTAATATAGATGCGAATAACCATTCGATCTCCATATGATAGTCGAAAATTAGCTTTCAAAACATTTATTGCGTTGCTGAATACTCGAACTCTCTATACAACTATGTATAATTATTCCCTAATTAAATCGAGCACAATCGAAAGATTCAACAGAGAATATCTCTAGTGACTTGACAGTCTGATCTGGAACACCAATCGCACTTCAATTGGAACTGGGCCGATCTCCTGCCCAGAAGATGATTCTTGATCACTTCAGTCAATCCATTCACTAAAATTGAATTGGTCATCGGACTGAGTACTGTAGCCAGCTGATTCGATTGAACGAGACGAGGCAGGAGTGAGATCGTATCGAATGAAGGGACGACACTTCAATCGGATAGCTGGGGCAAGGAGGGGATACAGTAGGAAATACCTTGATATGGGAACTACTGCTATTCTCTTCCCCTCGAAATGCTTCATTTGAGAAGCTATATTCTCTCGTATAGGGAGATCCCATTGATTCCATCCATTGAAGAATGCGATTCGCCATGGGAAAGGGAACTAGATGGAGGGCGATCGAATCATCGATGGCAGACTCACTCTTGTCTCTGAGATCGTTCGTTCTCCCGATGCGTACACTGATCTTTCGAAGTCTTTCCTCCCATTCCCTCGTAGAATGGGTGCAACAAAGATGACTGCATCAATCGCAGATCGCATCGATTCCAATCGGGAACTCCACAACTAGAAGTGGAGATGGACGATGATTGAGATACAATCACTTGCATTGCTCATGACTGGATGTGTACTCCATCTCTCGATACTAGAGACCTCGAATTCAGTGGGAGTTTGTGTGACGATTCTCGTAGATGGATCACTTATCGAGGCAACACTTTTCGCTTCTATACATCGAACAACCTCCAAAAGAAACAAGTTATGCATGAGACACAGATGAATATACCTCATTCAGAAGAAGTCCAGATCGCAAGCAACCGAAGTGGGGTTGCAGGGGAAGAATGACCAGTCGGGAAGCACCACAACTAAATCCACGGATTGCCCGAATATTAGGATGAATGAGTAACTTAGCGATGCTCTCGATGGATTCCTCGATGGTGGGAGATTCGAATGGAGACGCGCAGAGAACACGAACTGATTCCAACTCGGGCATTACAGCAAGAAGAGAAGATTGAAGTGAACTTCCCAGTGGATTCATGATTTTTTCCTGAAGACTGATATACTAAGTATTAAGAGAGTACAGTTCAGTTGGTTTCCCATGGAAAACTGTGCGCCCCGGGTAACCCCCAGTAATCCCCACTGACCCCACGGGTCCAGCACGTTCATCTTTGAGAGAATTGTGCTTAAATTGGTTTCGTTGTGTTCAGGATGCAATTCTGCATCGAATCATATACAATTTGTACTATTAAAAGTTTTAATATTTCGGTAAATTATTTTTGAAGTTGTCGAAAATAAAAAAAATCACTTACCGGTGCCATCAGGGTATTAATTCTATTTTCCAGTTTTCTTTCAAATTTTTCCGGTTTTCAGACTTTTGATAAGTTTTACGGTCCCCCCTTTCTTAGTTTTGTTTATGTTATAAAAAATATTGATTTTGTGGAGTAGTATAAACCATGCAAACAATGGGAAATCGTGAATCGTATCAAAAGTCTGGAAACCGGAAAAAATTGAAAGAAAACTGGAAAATAGAATTAATACCCTGATAGCACCGGGAAGTGATTTTTTTTCTTTTCGACAACTTCAAAATTAATTTACCGAAATATTAAAACTTTTAATAGTACAAATTGTATATGATTCGAGGCAGAATTGCATCCTGAACACAACGAAACCAATTTAAGCACAATTCTCTCAAAGATGAACGTGCTGGACCCGTGGGGTCAGTGGGGGTTACCCGGGGCGCACAGTTTTCCATGGGAAACCAACAGGACTGTAAATATGTATACTTCTGAACACTTTAAATGAACATCACTGACCTGTACATCTCCGAACATTCCATAGTCTTCCATGCATTTTCCAACTTTTTGAGGGATCAAAAACGATGGAATCTGCCTAAAAGGGTATAAATACAGCGTACCAATTTTAATATCGGAAGCAAACTCACCAGTTGATTCCTTTAGGCAAGTTGTAGTAGTGTTTAGCCTCGTTGGTCAACGCCTTTCTTGCATAGAATTCACTCTTGGGAAATCCTTCATGGACTATTAGAATCTGCGTCTTGAACCTTCCTTCTTGAGTCGTAGAGAGTAATCGACTCCCAGTTTGAGCAGCGGGACGAGCAACTCGCGATGTCATGACTAGAGGGATGAGTGAGAGAGCATCGAGTGACTGGAAGAAAGCACTAAGTTGAACATCACCAATGGAACGCAACAATCAGTCAATTGTCGATTGACCAAGATGTCAACACTTTCTACATAACGATCGAGGTTTTACATGCGGAAACTTTACGGAAGCGGATATCTAGTGAAAAGCGAGATGGGACTCAATATTTTGCTAAATATCAATTCGCACTCAGCTTGTATGTAAGAAGTTTCAAATCAATCGATTCACATAAGTGGAAAGGAGGGGGTGTAAATTTGGATGGGGAATGCATTGTCGCAGTATAAGTGAAAGATAACCGTTAGGGGCAAAAGAGGCAAGTCTGATCAAAACATAGCACAAATGTTTACGTTCAAAGAAACGAAGAGAAGCTAAATATGACAACTATGATCTACCACTGGCGGAGTATTACCACGGATTCGCACATATACTTCGCATTTAGTCCGAAACAAGGCAAGAGCACGGCCCCCTGTGCATCGACATAAGGAATAATAAAACGTCCGCAAGCATCAAGGAAAAGGAGCGCGCGTTCAAATAATGTACAGTCAGTATTGCCTGATTTCTCACTAATGTTGCTTGATCGTCACTAATGTTGAACGTTTCTCGTAGCGATGTCCCTGAAATTTCCCCAACCAAACTGCAAACTCAGTTTGCGATCAACAAAACCCTGAATTTCAGGCATTGTTTCTATGTTTAGCGGTAATTCTGCAGCATATTTTTATACAACTCAAGCAATTTCATGGACATCCCCTGGACGTTTTACCTTTCCTTATGTCGATGCTCCGGGGGCCGTGCAAGAGAAGACTTAGCTACAACAAACCAATGATGGACAACAGTGAAATAGAATACTTTAAATTTAATTAAATCCTCAATTGACCAATTAATCTCAAAATTTGCAACATGTATAGCTGTTCAGTATTGTCTGGAAGCACATTTTCTCAAGGTACTATGTAACTACAGAAGCCGATAAGAAAAACTTGTGATAGGAACTGAGATATTGAAAAAATCAATAAATACAAATCAATGGATGAGAACATTTGAGTTAGCGGAATGTGAAAATGCACCAATTTGAACGATCATTTGCCGGTTTCCAGTCCGGCTAGAACTATTTGAGTGCACCATGGTCACTGCTGTTCCTGTATTTGTCGCGACATTTCATTGAGTTGTTATTGTTGTGAATTGTCACTAGTGTTCTGGTTTTCATAGCATCATCTGTGGGTATTGATTTGTTTTATCGACAGCAGATTTTGAATGTGTTGATTGGTGTTTTCTCCTTCCAGATAGACAATCTATTCGATGTCCTTCACGCGTGGCTCCCTTCAGGAGCTGTGCGACATCATTGAGAGTATGTGATAGCGTCATTGCTTCTTCAATCAGTCTTCTAGGCAAACCCGATGCTGTACTCGGCAACAAATTTTTTGACTCTCGGCTTGTTGTTCACATTGAAGTGAGTCAATTCTTCCTTTTTCTGCCTGATTGATTCGGGCAAACAAAAATACTTCCCAGCTTCACACTAAATCTGATAAATACGAATCGCGATTCCTTGTGATCTCCAAGTTCCGACTCTTCCTTCTCACGGGCAAAAATGCGAATTCTCTCAAAATTGATAGAAGCTATCACATTCTACAGATCAAATCTGCATGCATTCTTTCTGAGAATGAAGTTAGTTCACAAAATCATATAGGAAATACAATTGGTACTTGAGACTGCATTGATGGTGGATGAGAACTGTGCTCGTAAGAGGATAGTAGTCAGGGGATATCCCGCTGAACAACTAGCACTGGCTATTATCAAGACTCTGAGGTATTTGTCCTATTCTCTCCTTGCCTTTCACCCCCATTCAGACATTATTTCCCTGATATTTGCCCTCTCCTCCATCGAGTGATCGAATTGAAACCAGTAGATCTCTACGAGAAGGCAGAGAAACTCGTGATGGATGTGAGTGTCTTTCCCATTCCCCGCGATGAATCATTCTCACAATCCCTCCATGACTCACTCCTCTTCCGAGACGGGATACTCTTCAGGTCTCTCCTCGTCCCTGTCATTCCTTCAGGCGGACCTATGCTGCCCTCTGCGACCTGCACGACCAACCCTATAGAGATGAGGTACTCACTACTCATTACTGTATTTACTAGAATGCTGTAGGTGGCATGGGATGTGGAGAAGATCTACACGGCGAATCGAATCAAGGACCTTCGTCTGGAGGATTTCTCCCATCTGCAGCCGAAGTGAGTCACTTGCTTCGTTGTAGACTGATGGATGTGGGCAGGGACCTTCTGGGGATCGTCTCCGTGCTGGAGTACTCGTCGTACTTCTCTGGGTTGGTCGTCGACGGGATTCGTCTCTCAGTAGAGATGGTCGACGTAGTCGTCGCAGTCATCAAACACTCCCTTTCACTCAACAAACTCGTCCTCTCCAATTGCGGACTCACGAGGTATTGAGTTGTCTCCGAATGGATGGGTGAATGGACACCGCAGGGAATTCCCCGCTCTCCTTGCTTCGGCCCTCTCTGAGAACGAGGCCATTCCACTGGAGACGATCGATCTCTCGAAGAACAGCACTCTGGACGACAGGAAAGGTGGGAGAGAGTGGGTACTCGCGATGGAGACGGTCCTTGCAGGCTTCGCTGCGCTCTCCTCCTGCTTCTCCAAGATGTCTTCCCTCTCTTCACTCAATCTCTCCGAGTGCGCTCTCTCGGAGAAATCAGTGCAATCGCTGTGCAATTCCCTGTACGCCCTCACTTCTTCTGGCGGATCAAAGGGAATCGTTCATCTCAATCTCGCCAGTAACATCATCAAGGTCAGCTACACTCATAACGCAAAAGCTTTATTTTTGTTGTAATTATCGTAGTGGTATGAAGGATGAAATTGAAGGAGGATATCTCTTCACTGGTGAATCTCATCTCAATCGGGACTTGTCTTCGGTCTCTCAATCTCTCCGACACTCATCTTCCACTGGACAAGTTGTGGCAGTCGTTCAAGTTCGGTTGTCTGCAGGTGCCTCTTCCCCCCTCCCCCCCCCCCCCCTGGAACCCTCCCCTTGCAGCTGCAGTCGCTGACTCTGTCTGGCTGCGTGGTGGGAGGGAAGCGAGTGTCGGGGGAGTCTCTGGCTGCAGCGAAGGACTTCTTCGCCGCCTCAGTGGGATTGGAGAGGATGGAGATGAGCAGAGTGCAGCTGAGTGCTGATCTACTCAAGGCAATCCTCACTGGATTGGCAAGCAACTTCCAAGTGAGCAGAAGATCTCTCTGAGAGGACGAATGACCCTTCCAGTTGAAACCATTCACTCTCATTCTCGATGGAAGTTGTGAGAAGTTGGGAGAGATCTTGGAGGCCGGATTGAGTGGAGTGAGAGCGAATGCACTCTCACTCAGAGACTGCCATCTGGAGAATGACCTACCTGTGAGTTGGCGTGTCTTGGATGAATCGACTGATTGTGTTGAAGGGAGTGATTGAATCGATCAGTCGAATGCCAGTTCTCTCTTCTCTTTCCATTGGGGGAGCGAATGTGATCGGACTGAAGAAGAGCACGAAGACTATTGCAGTCATCAACAAAGCTGTCAATCAATTGGTCAAACTCATCACCACGAGTACGGTAAGTGAGGGAGGAGGGGGGGGAGGGGACACTGCTCTGCAGACTCTTCGTAGTCTGTCTCTGGCGGATGGCCATCTAGGGGGACAAGTCTCCAATCTGATCAACTCCCTCGGGGCATGCTCTACCATCCGATCACTCGATCTTTCCGCCAACGATCTGGGCAACTTCGGAATGAGGATTCTTTCGAAGGTTAGTATTCTCATTGTCGTATTGATGTGAATGTAGATGAATAGTGAGAACACAGAGAGAGAGAGTGCAGTCTGCAGGCTCTGGAACTGAATACATCCATCCGGGATCTCTCAATCGACAACAATCACATTGGATCGGATGGACTGAGTGATCTGGCGTTCGCTCTGGAGGAGAATCTCTCGCTGCTCTCTCTTCCCTGCCCTTTCAATGACATCGCAGAGGCACTCCAGAGGGAGAGAGACAACCGGAGTAAGGTGAGCAGAGAGATAAAGGTAGCATCTGCAGTGGGCTAAGAATGTCTTGTGTAATTGCAAATATCACACATAGTTTATGAGTATTAGTAAACATGTTAACATTGAAAAAAGTTCCCGTCCTCCCTAAGGATTTCTTCTGACATTTCAGATTTTAAAACACACCTGTATTTTTTTGAGTAGAAGATGTAATAGCGAAGTTGGTGATTTTTCAGATCAGTTCGGTGTGGTCTCGTATCGAGTGTTCGCTAGAGAGGAATCGGAGGGGAGAGTTGGTGTATGAAGTGGCAAGGAAGAAGAGCAGCTTCTTCCCCCATCCTTCCCCTTCCAATCCCACTCATGATCCTCCCATCAAGGAAGTGATGGACGAATTCATCGAGAAGGTACCATTCACTCTCTTAGGATTGGAAGAGGGGATGATGGATGTTAAGATGCGAGTCAGAGGGGGAGACTGGATCCGCGAGGTAGTGCATGGAGGGGAGGGGGCCAATGGTCCTTCCACTGCCAATTCCATCCTGCGAGAGGAAGGGAAGGGTGCAGAGAGAGAGGCGATCTCGATGCTCTCTCTCGCTGTCCAGAGGTGGGTGAATGGAGAGAAGGAGAAGGGGAGGGAGGCATTGCAGAGATGTCTACTCGTGTCTCTCCCAATGGATGTATCTAGAGATGGTGTCTGCGAAGAGTCAATGGAGGAGTCAGTCGAAGAGAGTCGAGAAGGGGCATGGAGACAGTCCCTCCCATCGATCGGATACTCCTCTCTCCGATTGTGCCTCTCCCTCACCCGCATATCGGCCGAGGAGCATCGTTGCTGATATGAAGAATCTCAGTGAGTCCCCCCTCAGTTCGAGTGAATTGCTCTCTTCAGCTGAGTCGATGGTGGATTCACTGGAAGACCTCGTCTCTCCTCCTTCTGCCAAACTGGAACATCCCACCAAATCGAGACCACGAATTCTGAGGAAGAAGATGAATGGTGTCAGTCCATTTTGAAGGGAATACTTAGAGTAGGCGATGAGTTGATTGGAGTGATGGATGTTCAGTCCAATCTGGTTCTTCCTCCTCTCACTTCGATCGAGGACGAGAGAACTTCCTCTCCCACCGATTCAACTGCATCCAATCTCGAGAACAGAGGGGTACGCATCTTGGCTTTCTAGATTGATTCGAATGAATAGTATGCATAGAGGAGGGTAATGATTATTTGCAGACAGAGTGTTGCTCTCCCCTCTCCTCTCGAGTAGCCATTCTTCCTCCTTGTGAGGGAACGGAGGACTCTCCCTCCATCTCTCCCACTTCTCTCTCCACTCCTCCCGTCATTCCTCTCTCCCTCTCCAATTACTCTCCTCCTCCTCTCCCTAAGAGACAGGCAAGTCATCTGGTCTCCTTCTATTCTTCCTTCTCCTTCAGACAGTCACTCCTCCTTCTCTGCCTCCCAAACCAGACAAGGCTCCCTCGGTGGAATCTCCCTCTGCCTCTAGGAGAAGTGTCGCCGATATGGCCAAACTCTTCTCTAGATAGATTTTTACGTTTACTGTCTTTAGTAAGTTTGTGCTTATCGTTTGCATATTTAACCATCTCTATGAGCTTTCCTCCCTGTAATATATTGCTGGTAATTATTTGTAAATGAGTGATTCATTATAAGATATCAATATCTTGAAATACATCTCTCTTCTCCACATTCGCTTTATTCGTTGCACACATTATTATTGGAGTGCACTTGATACTTACGAAGTATCTCCCACTGTTCCCTTTCTAGACCCGGGTAGATACGTCCAGAAAATGTATAACGAACGGTTCGATAAAATCTTCCACTTCCCGGACTTTATGCGAATATTATGTATAACAATTGAATCGTTCGATAAATTAACTGATCTATGATATCAATACAATAATCTGAAATCAGCGGTATACAGTATGTATGGTAGTAAAGCAGAATAAATTCGAGTAAAATCGACTGCATATTAATAGGCACTAGACAGGGAAGAAGCTCGCAGACACAGAGGGAACACCACCAACACTCATCCAGTCTACGCTGTCGAATCTGTCTTGGGGGTGGTACTCGATCGGATTCTATCCAGTTGAGCTGCAGGGTCGAGAGGGGCTGCAGATGCTGCAGAGGGAGTCTTCCCTGGAAGGATGAATGAACTCTCTCTCTCTCTCCTCACTCACCTCCTTGTGGTCGGAGTAGATTGGAGAAGAAGCTGGCGAGTGCAGTGTTGTTGTCTGCTGCTCCCCCCTCCTCCACTGGTTGCTTCTTCACCAGAGGAGCAGCCACTTCGATGGAGGAGAGACGAGCAAGGAACGACTGCTCCTCCTCCGCCTCCGTCATCGACTCCTCCATCGAACACTTAGACTGCGGTAACGGAAGGAAGACTACCTTGACTACTGGTTTCTCCCTGGTTGGTTCGAGAGTCTCGACGTCGCCCACTGATTCCTTCATGATCTCGATCTTCTTCTCTGAATCCCATCCCGCGGGGACGAAGAGAGATTCTCGCTCGATCATCTGCCATCCATCACTCATTCCAGGAGCACTAGAGGGAACTCAATAGGGTAGCGAAAACGGCTCTCGGATATCCGTGTTGTTTACTGTCCGGGACGGCTCATCCGAGAGAGAGGTGTTTACAAACCCTCTCTCGCGTTGAGCCGTTTTTCGGCTCTCTTCCTTGTAATCTTCGTTTTTCTCACTTTAACGTATACCAAATGGGATAATTTTGATACCATTGAAATCAGCTCATTCTGAGCTCTCAAAATGTACTCTTTCAATTTGACTCACGGCAAATTGAAAAGAAGGTAAATGAGCCGTTTGAGATCCGAAAACGGCCCCCAAACGGCTCTTTTTCCTGAGCCATAGGGGAACCGACGAGAGAGGGAAAAACGAATATCCGAGAGCCGTTTTAGCTACCCTAGAATTCAACCTGTGGAGAGGCAGTGAATGCAGTCCCGAATGCCCGATGGACGATGTACTTGTACAGTTGTTGAGTGTTGTGTCCCTGTGATGAGGATGAGATCACTTCCAGGGTACGACTCACCTTCTTCGATGAGACGTAGAAGAGAGCTGCCCCGTAGGAGAGACAGAATCGACGAATTTGTACCAGTAGTTTCTCCCATTGAGCAGTCGCCAGGAGAGGAGCTGCAAGTATAAGGAATACAAAGGATAGCCCATCTCCCCTTCTCTAGCAAGCACAACCAGCAGAATGATGCAACTCATTGTATAGAGAGGAGAGGTAAGTGGACGGTAAATGTGTTCAATTCATAGTCGACAGAATATACAATATCACTCATATACATTAGTTATTTGTCTGCGTTGAATGAGAGGAGAAAGAATGTACATCATAATATTTTTAACTCGACTACTTTTAAGTGGAAGTAATTGAGAAGAGGAAGATACCGATATCACTTTTAGTGATCACTACGATGAGACTCGCTCCACAGTTCTCGTTCAAGACGCCCTGCAAGAATCTCCTTCCTTCCTCCTCCTACCATAATCTTCCATACAAGACGAATTGGAGAGTATTCCACCCGTACCTGTTCTAGAGGGACAACCATGGGATCATCCATCCCTTGCATGATACTCCACCCGTACCTGTTCTAGAGGGACAGCCATGGGATCATCCATCCCTTGCATGATACTCCACCCGTACCTGTTCTAGAGGGACAACCATGGGATCATCCATCCCTTGCATGATACTCCACCCGTACCTGTTCTAGAGGGACAACCATGGGATCATCCATCCCTTGCATGATACTCCACCCGTACCTGTTCTAGAGGGACAACCATGGGATCATCCATCCCTTGCATGATACTCCACCCGTACCTGTTCTAGAGGGACAACCATGGGATCATCCATCTCTTGCATGATACTCCACCCGTACCTGTTCTAGAGGGACAACCATGGGATCATCCATCCCTTGCATGATACTCCACCCGTACCTGTTCTAGAGGGACAACCATGGGATCATCCATCTCTTGCATGATACTCCACCCGTACCTGTTCTAGAGGGACAACCATGGGATCATCCATCCCTTGCATGATACTCCACCCGTACCTGTTCTAGAGGGACAACCATGGGATCATCCATCCCTTGCATGATACTCCACCCGTACCTGTTCTAGAGGGACAACCATGGGATCATCCATCCCTTGCATGATACTCCACCCGTACCTGTTCTAGAGGGACAACCATGGGATCATCCATCCCTTGCATGATACTCCACCCGTACCTGTTCTAGAGGGACAACCATGGGATCATCCATCCCTTGCATGATACTCGCACTCATGGATGACTCTGCAGGTTCCACGTACTCTTGCCAGAATCTCTCCTCTGCAATGCCATTCCTAATCAACAGAACGGAGGGAGAGAAACTGACGTAGACTCTTCGCTTCTTTCACTTCCTTGTTATCATATTTGGCAGTGATTTGACCAGTGAGTACAGTCGCCCATCGACGAAGAGAGTGCATGATTCCTGAAGGGGATCGAGTATACCGAAGCCGATGTAGGAATAGGATGAAGGGAGTTACCAGGATTGTCGAGTGCAGCAGTGAGAAGGACGACTGCGCGAGAGGGATTCGAAGGGGGGAGGGCGTGGTGGAGGAGAGGAGCGAATGTCTCATCCCCGTCCAACAACCACACCTACAAGGGACCATTCTGTTAGGGGAGGGATGGGCACCACTATGGAACGTTGTATCACAATTAAAGATGAATGGCATGAAGGAGGGAAGGTAGAATAAGTAACTTATCGACCATTTCCGACTTAAATTTACAACAACAGTTCCGTACCATCTCTATCATCCCCTAATTTGAGGTCTCTCCTAATCATTCCCCTCCTCTATAATTGTGGTACCACGTTCTATAGTAGTGCCCGCAGGTGGTAAATACACTTTACCTACGCTCTAGGGCGACGTTATAGAGCTGTTTTCTTGTTTCTTATCTTTGTTGCCACATACCGGGAGAGTGACTGATTCCGCTGGTCCGAGAGCGCCGGCAGTTCCTAGTTGGTAGGCATAGCTTCCGTCTCGGATATCGGCCTACAAAAGAATACTCTCCGTGTGAACAATCGTCTCAACTAAGTACCTGAACATGAAGAGTGTGATATTCGAGAGCAGAAGCTCCTTTTGAGGCAGATTCTGCCTTGTCCTTCTCTAGTTTAGAGATCAGAGAATGGTTTCCACATTTGTGATCACCTTAGAGAACAAATGGGCTATTGAAACTAAAGGGAATGCGAACCAAGAAGAATGACTGAAGACTGCTGGCCACTGCTCGATTTGGCACTCACTTCCGATAGAATTCTAGTCCTAAACAGCTAATCGAATGAGTGCATATAAACGAAATATACCAGATCTTCTCCTCATCTTTTCCTTTGTCGAGCAACTGATTGGACGAGTTGCCAGACGCTTGCAGTCTCGGGAGAGAATCTCCTACGCTTTCAACTTTAAGCATCGAAATTCTGAAAGATGGATGTGAAACTACCACTGAAGGGATGTTAATTATCAATGGAAAATGAATCGCACGAACGCCATAAATTGCAGAGGTTTCGCAACAGTTGAAATTAAGAGCGCAGAAAGCGAAACGGGGAGACGAAACTATGTTATTTACGATTAACGAAAGATAATAAAGCCTACGCAACAGAATATAATAAATAATTTTTAACAATTGTTAACAATAGAAAAAGTATAGTTGATCGACAACGGACGCGAACAAATAGTCTGACCCCCCAAAAACCATGGCGCCCTTGGGTGGGTACCACGGGTCAGATTATAAAACGTATCCATTCGAAGATGTGCTCAAAAACATAATTTAGTCGACTTGTAACGTATTTGTTTATCAACATCCATGATTTATCAGGCAATATGTTTGTATATCAATCTATCGTAAAGAAACTATAGGGACAACCATCTGCAAATTAAAAATCTTAAAACCGGGAAAAGGTTGTGCAAAGAGCGATGTTTCCCCGATCACGCGAATTTAAATCTCAACACAAAATATATTTTATAATTATATATCGATTTTTAATTGATGCGCCTTTCCAATATTCAGTGAATGGATAGAACTGGTTTCAAGGAAGCTACTCTAAAAAAACAAGCTAAATCTACTTCGACACACCTCTCTAAAATCAGACTCAACATGCGATCTTCAAGCTTTTAATTGGTCAGAAAACGATTTAGGAGATGCGCCTTTCCAATTTTGCACTTCAGATGTTCTACATACTCGATAGGTGCATTAGGAAAAAATTCAGCCAAATTCACTTCGACACAGCTTGTCAAATCTTATGATGAAGTTTTTCGACAACTGCATTAATCAGAAGCTTTGTCATACATATTTCTTTATTTTGATATTGCTGGTGGTATAAATAATGGTGTAGAGATTATTCAGGTTGTATAGGTCGTGATATTCTGTCTAATTCAAACTGGATAACAATTTTTGACAATGCTACAGTATACCATTAGGGTTTATACTTGATTGCAATCGTCAAAATCATATAAATGCATCTATCTAGGTCAATTATTGAGCGGGAGTAAGTGGCATATAAAATTAGATAAAGAAAAAATAAATAAAAACATTTTGAAATTTTGCACAATTGACTCATTGAACTGATATGACCCAACGAACCACTGGAGAGCTTGCACGACACCACGGTGGGCGGAGTTTAGAAAGATAGCCTGATACTCGTTAAAAATGAAATATAATACTATTCTAGTGACGCTATCCTCTTTCCGCATCGTCGATATCTCCATCGTTCACAAATTCAGAATTTTAGTAAAAATTTGAAATTTTGAGTGGAGGACCCTAAAGAAACTAAATCAATTTTTCGAACTGAGTTGTTGTCATCAATGTGACCCACTCGCACAAATCGATACGTTGTATTGCGATTATTGATTTTCTAGCTTTTTGATCGTCAATTTATTCTACCCTATATTTGTGGTCATTTAAAATAAGAGCAAAACTCATCCCTGCTTTTTCCTATAGTAGGTTTTCTTATCAGTTGCCTTCATTCTCGCCCTGGTCATGACTGATAACTGATTATCACTTTCCATTCTCATTCTGATCCTTTGCTTCGTCGATTCACTACGATAATTCGTGAAATCTCAATCTTATGCTAGATGTCGTTCACTCGAGGCCCGAAAACTCTACAAGTGAAGGCGGATCTGTTCGTGAAGAATCGTCACCGCCTGGTGGAGGCTCTTCGTGGCAAGGTCCCCTCCAAATCAGCCGTTGTGCTACAGGGGGGACAGGAGAAGAACAGATACAACACGGATGCAGAGGATCTCCCATTCAGACAGGCTAGTTCTCTTTCCTGTCGACGACTCATCCATCGATGCAGGAGTCTTACTTCTTCTGGGCATTCGGTGTGCATGAGAGTGAATGCTATGCAGCAATCGACATTGATTCTGGCAAATCTATCCTCTTCGCTCCTCGTCTTCATCCCGATTTCGCCATTTGGGAGGGATCGTGAGAACGATACTTCATTGATTTGCCATATAAATTGTTTTGTGAGGATCAATGGCGAAGATTGGTTCCAGCAGAAGTATGCGGTAGATGAGGTTCACTTCAATGACGCCAATAAGATTCACGATGTTCTCTCTGGAATGAACGCCTCCAATCTTCTTCTTCTCGTTTGTTCATTTCTTCCTATCTACGATTTAGTTTCCTGCTTTACAGAAAGCTGAGAACACCGACAGCGGAAACACTTTGAGCCCTGCTAACTTCGACGGAGTCGATAAGTACGAGGAACCAGTCCATTCATGGGATTTAATTGATCTCCCGTGTCCACGTCCCTGATCTGCAGGTTTTCCTGCGACGAGAAGGCTCTGTATCCAGTGATGGCTGAGTTGCGAGTGCTGAAGACGGACGAGGAGTTGGAAGTACTCAGATACGCCTCTAGAGTGGCATCCGATGCACACAAAGCTGCGATGAAGCACATCAAGCCAGGAATGTACGAGTACCAGCTAGAGAGGTCAGTTGTACCCTTCCCACTCTGAACCAATGTGTCATTTGAGTCTCTTCCGTCACACTTCTTACTACCACGGTGGATGTCGTCATCTCGCATACACGTGCATCGCTGCCAGGTGGGGATCCCCCTCCCCCTCACCCCCCTATCATCCGGATGATTGAGTGGATGCAATGGATCCATCCTCCACTATGGACACGCGAATGCTCCCAATGCTCGCGAGATCAAGGATGGAGACATGTGTCTCTTCGATATGGGACCGGAGTACAATTGCTACGGTATCTTATCCTATTAGTGGTAGTTGATGGATGGTCCCATGTAGCCTCTGATGTCACCACTTCCTTCCCTGCCAATGGGAAGTTCACCGACCGTCAGAAGTTAGTGTACAATGCAGTACTCAAAGCGAATAGAGCCGTGCTGGAAGCTGCGAAACCAGGCGAGAAGGGAGGGGGGAGGGAAGGGGGGAGAGAGAGAGGAGGAGATTGCAGGAGTGAGATGGAATGATATGCATGAACTGGCTGAGAAGGTGATTCTCTCCCATCTGAAGGAAGGAGGTCTCGTGGTGGGAGATGTCGATGAGATGGTCAAGGTATGGAGGGAGAGAAGGAGGAGGAGGGGATGGGAATGGACAGAGTCGACTGGGAGCAGTCTTCATGCCCCATGGACTGGGCCATCTACTGGGACTGGATGTACACGATGTGGGAGGATATCTAGGAGATGCCCTCCCCCGATCGAATCTCCCTGGACTCAAGAGTCTCAGAACGACACGAACTCTGAGAGAGCGAATGGTGATCACTATCGAGCCAGGCTGCTACTTCATCGATACTCTACTGGATAAGGTGAGAGGAAGGAAGGAGGGGGGGGGGGGGACAGAAGGGAGACATTGGCAGGCTCTGGCGGATGAGAAACTGAAGAAGTTCCTTGTACCAGAGAAGATCAATGAGTTCAGAGGACAGGGAGGAGTGAGAATCGAGGATGACGTCATCATCTGGTGAGAGAAGAGAGAGGGAGAGGGGATGATCGGAGAATATCAGGGCGAAGGGAAACGAGAATATGTCTCAAGTGCCGCGAACTGTGGAGGAAATCGAGAAATTCATGGCTGCTAAATGAGAGGAAGAGACGGAGGAGATATAAGGAGACTCGTCTTAGATATTGTGCATACTTACTGTTTATGAGAGATATGTATTCAAAGAGTAATTACTCTCCTTTCCTGTGATATTCATTCTACACCATAAACGAGGTCACTTTTTCGTTGTACCTATCGATAAATACTTTTTTTTTATTCGCTGTTTTAAAGTAAAGAAATCAGTTTGTAAGCTGTACTTGGTATACTTCGATGAAATTGGATGAGAAGATTGCGAGATTGAATTGATTGCCGTTTGAAGGGAGAAAATGAGTGTCCGAGAGTGACCAAATGAGCGAATGAAGAAGGAAGAATTAGAGAATGAGTGAACAAAGTGGGACAATTGGCTGCACTCTCTCCATGGTACGGGTTCCTTCCCCTTCTCTCCCTTCCCATCCTATTCAGGAAGCACATCAATTCGATGTTGATCGATCGCTTCTTCCGAAGGAGGACAATGGCAGGAGGACTGTCATTATAACGAGGAGTAATCAGAATGTGCCCTTCGGAATGGTACTCCAATCTGATGTCATCCAGGTAGGCTATTCTCACTTGGAGTGCATGACTGTGGAATGAGAGAGAGAAGGATGGATTGCAGACAAGTGAGGATGGATTGAAGAGGTACACGTATCTGGACTGTGTTGAGTGGGGAGGACTCGCCCACAAGAGTGGAATCAGGAGTGGAGACATATTGGTCACTTTTACTTTTATCAGCGAAACATTTTGAAAGGCCTTTCTTACTGATAACATCGGATAATATATTATCATGAGAATTTTTGCATTCATTCAGACAATAGTTAGCTTTTATGGATGATAGCAAAGAAACTGTGATGAGATTTTTGACACAATCCTACCTTATAGTCTTTGTCATGCGACATAATCAGATAATCAGATATCTGATTATCTGATTACGCTAATCAATTAATGATATAGATAATATCGAAACATTGAAATAGGATCTTGTATCTATATGAAAGTGGGAAGGTATCAGTTGATTATACCTTGAAATTATTCATAGGCGGAGTAATCAATATTGCGGACGGTTTTAAGGCAGCGCAAGTCACTGTTTTCGTGAGAACAATATTTTGGGATACTGCTTCACATGTTAGCAACTATTTGTGTGAAATGAGTGATAGAAAATGGAGGAGGGAGAGTGAGAAGGGATGTTGAGGTGGCAGTGAACGGAGTGAATGTCCTCTCGATGTCTCATTCCTCCCTCCGTTCCCTCCTCGCTTCCACTCTCGAAGCGAGGATAGTCGTGTTGGCGAGGGAACATTCTCGACTCATCGATCTGCATTCGAGGAGATTCCTGTTGAGAGCCCGTCTCCAGCAGGCGGAACACCTACTTCTCCAGGTATCTCTCCCATTCAGCCATCCCTCAGTGCACACAAGGAAATTCCTTGTAGATAACAGGAGAAGAGGAAGCACTCCTCGCTAAATACCGTAACCGTCTCCGTAATTCCTCTGTTTCCCTTTCTTCTTCGCCCTCTCCATCGCGAGTTTCTCGAGGGATCCTACTGACGAAGATAGACCGAATCGATAGTGTAGTCTCCCCCTCTTCGATGCATCCTCAGGTCACTCGCTTGTAGCACCCATTCATTCACTAACCTCCTTCCCTTCATTCGAGCATACGAGCTAACCATTCCCAATGATGTCAGTTACACGACCCTTGCCATATTAATTCACTTACCTTCATAATACGTTATCCATATCTCACATTTAATTAATTGTGTCATATACAATATGTTTCATACAAAATAACGATAAATATATTCTTTTGTGTATTATTCGTCATCTTCTGAGTATTGGTCTTACACCGATGTTTTATCTGTGCACCATATGATCAATCAATACTCTTGAATACCGTACTCTTAGTATATCTGGATGCTGGTGGGTCGTCGAGTAGTCCATGTGATCTCCCGATGGACTTCTCTCGGTCCTCCTCCCGCTGCTCCGCCCACTCCCGGATCTTTCTCCCATCGATATGACACGTTTATGTCGAAGTATCCTAGGATGCTAGCTCTCCATCGACGAGTTGTGAATGGTGAGTAATGCAGAGGATGGAGGGATGCGGCCTCTGCAGGGGGGATCCCCCCCTCCATTGTTCTCTGCAGGCTCTCGTTGGTGTGTGATGGATGTGAAGCAGTTGTGGGCTCTTAGAAGGGTCGATCTGCACAAGGAGAGTGAAATAGACAAATTGACAATTCCCCAACTGGAGACACTCATCCAGGTGGGAAACATTCCTTCCCCAGCCTTTGTCAGTCTCTCCCTTTTCATTCAAAGGGGTTACACCTCCTGGAGGGAGTATTCGTGAAAGGAGATACTGTATGATTACTGTGGTTGTTGGTCGCACTCCCGTCACTCTCACCTTCCCCTCACTCGCTTCATTTACCCCCCCCCCCCCCCCTCTTGCTTACTTATTTAACTGGTTTCTATGCTTAATCTAGAGTCCACGGGAAGTCGTCAAAATGATATCTCTCATCGTTGTTCTCAATATTCCCGGCCCTGGAGATATTCTCATTCTCCTTCTGTGAGTCTCCCTTTCACTGAGTAGGAAGGTGAGAGGAGGAGAGACCAATGTACAGTAGTCAACACCTACCGTAATCATCTCCCCATCACTCGATCTCAGGCTCGAGTCGAGATTCCGAAAGTAACGGCAATCATAGTGATGCTTCCTCTTCCTCTCACCTTATACGTCATCGGAATGGCTGTGTCAGTCTGAGTGCATCCTCCATCTGTCGATGCTCTCTCTTTACAGTATCTTCTTCCCCCGTGTCGTTCTCACTCGTCACTTCTGGACTCGTGAACAGAGGGAAGAGGTACTCTCACCCTTCCTAACTTCTCCATCCTCATTTCTGCAGTTCTTCCTTTCTGATATCAAGAGAAGTGTGGAGTCTGCCAAATCACTCGCATTCTCGACTCTCCCTCCGACCTTCGAGGAATTGACTCAAGCACAGAAGGTAGTCTAGTGGTTAGACTGGAGAAGAAGTTGATGACTCTCCAGAGTGAACTTTCTAAGCTATACGGAGGAATTCTCCCATGGACTTCGACCAAGTTGAGAGAGAGGTGCGACTAATTTGTACGGTAGAGGGAAGGAATGGATTGAAGATATCTTCTCACTCGCAATATCGATGGTCGTTTGGACGTGGTTTCCCTGACGAGAGACCAGCTACTCTTCCATCTCTTCATTCGGTACTCCTATCTCTCTCTCTCCCTCAATTCCCTTCTTCATTGCAGGAGAGTTGTCTATCACGAGGATGATGATGATGATTCTCTGAGAAGAAGACTGCATCGTGTCATTGAAGAAGGTGAGAAGGGAGAGAGAGGGGGGAGAAGGAGGGAATGGATGGTTGCAGCTCGTACTTGCTCCTCTTCGCCCGTCGAGTATCTCACTGCCTCTCTACGATCTCAATAGATCGTTTACTTTATTATCTCTTTTCCCAGTTAGTCTACAAGTTGTTGAAATTTGCATAAATAATTAAATCATATTGAGAATGAGTGATTGTTCCAAGTGAGAAGTTTACATCTTTTGTGCATACCTCCTCTGACTGTCTGCCCCTTGCTCCCTCTCTCTCTTTCTCCCCTCCATCTCTTCTATTCTCTTCCTACCCCTCAAGCGTGCTTCTCTCATTCCCTCAATCAATAGAGTGTGCGAGGAGGGGAGAGTGACCCGTCTCTCACCTCCTTCCTTTCCTTCTCTTACCATCCTTCCATTTCACTTTCGACGTCAGGAAGTGTGTACTCTACAATGGTTCTTCGAGAGTGAGATGCCTTCTCCCCTCTATATCACCCGACCGATCGAGGCAGGGGATCGGATGGGAGTGCAGAGTCTCTGTCTAGCCTCCTTCCCCATCCAGTACCCTGACACATGGTGAGTCCCTATTCCCTTCCTTTGCTTTATCCTTCCCCATAGATATCTATCATATGGGTGTGGTATGTGGAGGGAGATCTTTCTCTCTTTAGGTACGACGACGTAGTGTCGGGAGTGCTCAATGCGATGGGAATCTTCCACAATGATTCCATCGTCGCCCTCATCGTCTCGGAGTACAAATTGGTGCACAACTGTAATATGGAAGTGAGTTGATCCACGATAGTTCCATCTATGAATAGGGATGGAATCTCATTGATTACATCCCCTCTTCTTTCTCTCTGGTGATAGAATGTGAAAAATGAGGAGAAGCATGACGAATCAATTCTAGACCTCAACGAAGAAAGTTACCGTATCTCTTTCTTCGCTTCAGGACAGGGGCATTCTGGCGGATGAGATGGCTCCCGTGGTGTACATCCTCTCCCTCGCGGTCTCGAATGAATACCGTAGACAGGGATTGGCCACTAGACTCGTCCGTTCTCTTATCCAGACCTATTCAGTCGAGAATGGGGTAGGGAGAGCATTGGATTCACTCCATCGTTCGAGACCATTTCAGTTCCGTCACAATCAACTGCCAAAAGCCATCTTCCTCCATGTCCTTTCTACTAACCACTCTGCAATATCATTCTACAAGAGACACGGATTCGAATTGTTTGAGACTCTTCTGTGAGTGGTTCTCGTCTAGATGGGTGGTGATGGCCCTTGCAGGAACTACTACCGTCTCTCCGATGGGTACGGGGATGGACTGACCTTCGTGCTCTATCTGAATGGGGGCCACAAGGTGTACCACATGGGCGACGTCTGTCGGATGTGTGCTTCCTTCCTCTGGTCGCCCTTCAGCAAACTGCTCAAACCAGATAACCATAGTCACTCATTACGGGATTGATTGAATCGCCTCCTGTTGTATGTAATGAATCTCCCCTCTCTCAGTTGTACATACGGGTCTCTTCTTATTAATTCAGCCCAGTATTCTTTCACTAACCTCACATATTTCTCTGTCTCAGTTATAATTTGTAAAGAGTATCCTAATAGTTTTATGTTATTGAGAGTACAGTAATGCATGAATGTAAGAAAACTGCGAGATGAATAAACTGTTCATTTTTTTCTTGTTTTTTTTCACTCGCCATCCAAAGCGTGTATAATTTCAAATGAGTGCTTTCTTAATAGAAGAATCCTGTGAGAAGTTTCTGAATTGGGAATGTTCATCCTCCCATTTATTCATTCTTCCTCGTTCCCCAGATCTCTCCCATTCATTCTTCCTCTTTTCCCCCATGGCGTCCGGTACGGTCCACTCGAATCTCCAACTAGTCTTATTCGCGAGTGAATCTCTCATCGACATCACTCATTCCATCTTTAGGTTCTCCACATGAGCATCATCACAATCGTCATTCATTTCAAGTTCTTTGATAATTCGACCTCAGCGGTATCTTTCGATCAATATTCTATCAGGGTACGGTATCCCTTCTCAGACGAAAGCAGTAGTAGGGATGTACGGAATAGCAACAGTACTCGCACTCGTCAATTTCATCCTCTTCTCAATTAAGAAAACTCGAAATGCTATTCCTCCCATCGCTGTGAGTTCATTCTACCGTAATCGAATGTCTACCGTAACCTAGGTGCTCATAATCATGATAACTCTCTTCATACTCGATCTTATCAACATTATTCTCGTCTACACGACCGATTTCAAATTAGGAGTCAAGGTTCTCCCCCTTTCAGACTCACAAAGTGCATATACGAATGTTTCAGTGCAATGCTACGACTGCTACAGAATCAGAATCGCAGCCGGTTAACAATGACAAGAATCTCATTGTGGTGAGTTGTGGGAGATGGTCTACTGTAGGCAGGCATTTCTCAATTACAGTACTTCACTGTTGCGACCATGGTGATTGCGTTGATAGAAGGTGTGCTGTTGCTCCTATCTCCTCCATCGATCGGAGTATCGGAGAAGGAGGTATCGCAATTCGGAGAGTACTGTAGAGTACTGTACTTCTCTGCAGCTGGAACGACGGCGGAAGATGGACGAAGGGTTGCAGAACGGAGGAGTGATCGAGAAAGCATCAGGAGAGCAGGAGAAGAAGGACGAGAGGTCAACCATCCACCAGCCACCAGTTGATCTCTGGCCTTTGCAGCAATGAGGCCGATGCGAAGACACCAACTGCAGAGTCGAAGCCAGGAAGTAGGAAGAGAAGGACTGTGGATTGAGAGAGAAGAGGTCTTTGCAGAGAGAAGCGATCGTGAGAAGGAGAAGGAGAAAGAGAAAGAGAAGGAGAATGAGAAGGAAGAGAAGGATGGGAAGGAATCGAAGGAAACGAAGGACAAGGAAGAAAAGACTGAGGGAAATGAGAAGAAGGAGGTACTTATGAGGCTAATCTTTGATCTCTTCAGAAGAATAGTTTGATCTTTGATCTCTTTCAGCAGAAGAGCAAGAGCCAAAAGAGCGCGAAAAGTAGCAAGAAGAGCAACAGAAAGGATCCATAATATCTGATTATCAAAACTCGCTTTACTAATTCATCGAGTCTGGAACGATGGTCCGAATAAATCAATGATTCGGAATACATTTACTCTGCACATTCAAATATTAACATGTTGACATAATATGTAAGATGGGCTATTGGATAGATAGCAGTAGAACGTTTTGAATGGACATATGTATATTGTATGTAGGCTGGCGAAAGTTCTATTTGATATATTACGGCACCCTATAAATCGTTGTTTGTTACAGTTTTTCTGGGCAAATCTTGTGTGATGTTGATCAGATTCAGACAAACCAGATTTTAAAAAAAATTGTCTGTTCTATCTTCAATGAACTTGAGGATGTTTCGTTAACTTTTCGAGAAGGTTAATTGTTCATAAACAACAAGCTTAAAAAATTAAAATTATACATTAAGTAAAAATTTGAATTCGCGGGCTTAGGAAACACCATCACACAATAATTTCACCGGCTTTTATTTTTGATTTTCCGGTTTGAGGGGTCCTCGAAGAGTTCCTCGCAACAACTTTTGTTTTGCTTGTACCATGTTCAAATACTAGTATTTTTATTGTGGTGTCATTTCAGATGGATGTTGGAACACCTGGTGATGGTGCGAATAACGGTCAACCCCAAGTTGTTCCTCCCGATATATTGCATAGTATGTTGGGCTTCTTAAGAAAATATGGATACAATGTGAGTTTTACTTTCCTTAGAGATTATTGTAGCACTGAATATATAGGAAACGGAGGAGACTCTTGCTAGAGAGTCAGCCATGAGATCGAGTGGACCTGCTTCGAATCAACTTCCATCAAAGTAAATAATTTTCTGTCGCAGTTTCATGACTTTTCAAAACTTAAAATGCATTCTTATTTCCTTGAAGCGAGGCTGTGGCTGCCGAGTTTGCTACTCTTCTTACCCATGTCGATGCATCTTTCGATTTCTATCAGGCAGAATTCTCTCTGCTCATATTCCCTGTATTTGCCCACTCATATCTCAAGCTCTTGCTCGATGGGCAGCAAAACCTTGGTTAGTACTTTTGAAATATTTCACCACCCTCGTATTTAACTCATCATAGACTCACGAATGGTGTGATATCAGTCAGATTGATGTAACCTAGTACTTATAATGTGTCTATTTGAGCATTGTCATTCATGGATAAGTACGGTCTGCGAGTACCTGCTCCATACGAGGAAGAAGTGAAGACACTCGCTTCCCTCACCAATCCAAACCAAGCTCTCGCCCATCCTATCGTCCATAATCTTATGCAAGTCTCTATTTTTACGTTTTTCTACAAATTACGTTTAATAGGAGAATTTTTTTCCAGGAAAAGAAAGTACATTGTAAAAATATGCAAGTCTTCAATGAAGCAGTTGGAGCCTCTTCTTAATCGGCTTCCGTCCATCACAAATATTATCAAGGAAAGAGTCGATATTGAGAGTGAGTTAGTTTAAAAATATAAGTAGCACTTTTAAAAAATTATTTCGTTGTAACTAATATGTGAATTGGGAGGATAGAAAGCATGAGAGAGATTGTTTGGGGAAGGGGATGGGGTGAGGAGAGGGAGGAATGTGCGCGAAGATGGATTATTCTATACTTTCCCGTCTTGCTCGCTTGCTGTTCCTCCCCTCATCCGTTTAATATGTGAACTTGGCTATTTGTCGCATTTTACGTCATTTACTGGATTTGATCTACTTCATATTTCTTTTCTACTAAGTTGAAGCGTATCATATTCATAAGGATACACAGTTGTTTCAGTCAACGAAGTGGTTTCAAAGGAAAGAAGTACGATTGACTGGCAGATGGGAGCGATTACTGGCCAGACTGGAAAGTACGAGAGGAGACACAAGGTAGACTGATTTGGATTCAGTTGTATCCTGATTTACACTGGAAATTGCTACTTTTATATCTTATATATAAATTGCAAGAATTTATTTCGAGATCATTGTCGAACATTTAATTGATGACATGATAATATATTAAGATGTACCACGGGATGATGAAGGAGGAATGCATCTACGCACTCGATCGACGGAAATCTCGACAGAAGGAAGTGAGTCCTCGTTTAGTTATCACACGAAATGTAGTATGAAATGTCTTGTTTTAGATCATAGAAATGGGAGTGGTATACGTATGTGCGCTAGAATTCGAAAAAAACTGCTTAGAATATTATAGAATTTATCAGGAGTCTCATAAGCGCTTAAATTTACAGTGTAAAGCGGGATAGGAATTTTTGTCTTCTTCACCCGATTCGTTAGATGCTTTTATAATAAGTGTTTGATTCAGTAAACTTTAGTTATTGCAATTCTAAGAGAGAATATATCATTGGCACCACTAAACTTGCTCAAAAGGAATTAGTAAAGGACCTAGGATTCATGGTCCAGAAATAGCTTACTTTCTCAACCCACTGTAAAATGGTATCTCAAAAAAGTAAAACTGTATGTCATATAGTCCTCAGAGCTATACGCACTAAAAATATTGAGGTGCTCCTGACGATTTATGCGATCTATATTAGACCAATTTTAGAAAGCGCATCTCCTGTTTTAATCCTTTCCTGAAGCGACATTAAAATTTTAGAGAAAGTTCAAGATTATTTCACTAGGAGACTTTTCATCCGCTGCCTCAATTAGGATTAGATTCCCTTGAAAAGCGTAGGGAAACAATAGATTTGAAAACAGTCAGTAACCTTCTTAGAGGCAAATAGCGTATCTCAAACAATAAAGCCCATTACTCCAACGTGTACGCTACACGACATGGGCTTAACTTCAACAACATATCATCAAGATTTAACTACAGACATAATAGCTTTTTCCCCAGAGCGGCAAGAATGTATGTAAGAAACTACCATACCAGTTCCCCTGTTTGAGTTTAGTCAGTTCGTGAATCACAATAATAATACTCTATAGCTTTCTTACAATTATCTCTCTCTCTCTCTTTGTACTCGCGTTTCTACCTGAACCGCATAAATATTACTATATTATATTGCAATATTTTTTTTCTGCTCTAGGTGAGATACAAGTCCCTTCTCCAATCAAATTATTAACATTTTGATTGTTAGACTGATAATTAGGATTTCTCTGATTGGTCATTGACAGCCCTGAGTGGGGGAGTAGTCGAGTGTATCGAAATGAGTGCAGGATGCGAAACGACGGGAGTTGAATGCGCCAGTGGGGGATCGGGTCCCCCTGCCTCCCCTCTCGGAGTACTTGCGACAGGAGAGGATGAGGGCCATGAAGGACTCACACAAGATGTGTGTCATCGGACAGGATCAGCCTCCCAGGTAGACTCCCTTCTGTCGAATGACCTCTCCCTCTCTCTCCGTTTAAAATGGCTCGATTTATATCAATGGATGGGTATTATTACTGTGGGTGGTGTGATGGAAGGGATTGCAGTGTATGTTTCTACACACCCTCAATGGTCATGGAGGAGTGAGCAGTTGTGATATTTCGGATGACTCGTCGTATCTCGCATTGGGGTATGTTCAATTTTTTTAAAAGTTATCAGTTCATATATAGCTTTTTTTTTAAATTTGAGATTCGGTGACTCGGGATATCAGTATTCGCCCTGAATGAAGACAAGAAAATAAGAAAAATGAAATGCGCAGACGATCTAGACAAGGTGAATAACATTTGAATAACTCATTATTCAAGATTCAGTTCTTATTTTCTTTGCTATTGAGTAAGCATTATGGTTAGCCAAACGATGCACCGCGTAGCGATTCCGTACGTGCTATCGTTTGGCCAACCCTATGATAATGGTGGTTGTTTGAGTTGGATACGGAGTCAGATGATATAATGGAAGAGATGGTGGAGAATGAGTCTGCGGGAGTGATCACCTTCAATGGCCACTCCGCTCCCATCTACTCCATCAATTTCTCCCCCGACAAGGTTACCTTTGAAGACTTCTTTGTATGGTATTGGAATATTGATGGTTGAGTGTGATTGGTTCCCTCAGAGACTGCTTGCTTCTTCCTCTGGAGACAACACAATCCGACTGTGGAGTATGCACACGCAGACGAATGCAGTGGTCATTCGAGTAGCTGCTCCCATCTGGCAGGTGAGGGAAGAGGAGGGGAGGGAGGGAGAGGGGAGGGATTCAGATCTCCTTCTGCCAACGAGGGTACTACTATGCCACTGCCTCCTCCTCCCACACAGCTGCAGTCTGGGCGACGGAAGGAGGATGCATCCACTCAGGATATTCGCCGACCCCCTATCACATGTCAGCCACTCTTTATAACACTAGTGTATGAATACTGTTGACAGTGAGTAATCTGTGCGTCTCAGGTGTCGTCAGTGGACTTCCATGCGAACTGCAACTACATCGTGGGAGGGAGCGACGATCGATACGTGAGGGTGTGGGATGTACTGAGTGGAGCGTGTGTGAGGACATTCACTGGCCATCGAGCACCCGTCAGATGCACCAAGGTGAGGAGGAGGGAGAGAGAGAGAGGGAGGGAGAAGGGCCTTGCAGTTCTCTCCGTGTGGTCGATACGTAGTGTCAGTGGATGGAGATGGAGTGACTCTCGTGTGGGATGTGTCCAGTCAGAGACTCATGGGGGGAGACACGAGGAAGATGTCCACCAGGATTCCCTCCCTCTCATGGAGCAGAGATGGGGGCACTTTCGCCCTATCGAGGTATCCACCAGTTTGATGAACTACGCATCTCATCAAAGTGCTATTACTCATGTCGATAGTCAACTTATGAATTGAAGAATTTATGATGCCCCGTAGTGAATGAATTGAATGTGCATCTGTTATTCAGGGGTGGGTCTGAGATGTCTCTGTACTCGCTGGATAATCTCATCATGGCCTCCAATCCTCTTCTGCTGACTTCAATACTTACGATGCCAAGTGAGCGATCTGTCCCTTTTCTTCACGATCTCGCCTGAATTATGATATTTCCCACAAGAGAAAACCATCAGATGAGAGTAGTTATGGAGTATGTGTACAGGCGATGAGTAACGAGGGAGTGGTAGACTATTGAGTGGTTGTTTGTAGACTGGACCTGCCCAACTTCGAGACTCACGTCTTCGCAACGAAGGATTCGCCCGTCGTCGGTCTTCACTTCACTCGCAGGAATTTGCTGTTGGGAGTGGGCGCATTCGATCAATGATCGAGTACTTTTCCTTTCTACATGTCATATGTGATAATATGATTGATTCAGATTAAATCCATAATGTTTAACTTGTTGAGCTTTCCTACCTCATCAGTAGTATTCATGTTCTCACACCACATTTCAGGAGAAGTTGTAATCCTTTCGTACTGTAGTCTAGATGTTTGTTTGTTTTTTATGAAGATTATGTATTACGGCTGCTCGAACGATATTTAATATCGTGCATAAATTATTATTTTCAAATTGATAATTTCGTCTTGCACGCGTTGTATTCGCAAAATATTACTTTGGCTGAATTGTCTCGATGGAGGAAGGTGCATGGTCGAGTGCAGATGAAGGGAGTCTATCCCGAGGGGATCTCTTCCCCCGATGTCACCTCCATCGAAGGAGGACTTGTCGCCGATAAGAGAGCCAAGTTAGTACCCGCTCCCCTTCCCCTTTGAATGGCTGGACAGATTCGGAGACCTGCGAGAGATGCTCGATGGGAACAAGGACACACTCAAGGTGGATGCAATGAAGAGGATCATCAACGTGAGTCATTCCCCTCCCATCGCATCCTCCTCTCCTTTCAGTTGGTTGCAAGAGGGAAGGACATGTCTGAACTATTCCCCAATGTCGTCAAGAACGTCGCTGCCAAGAATCTGGAAGTGAAGAAGCTGGTGTACGTCTATCTGGAGAGGTGAGTGGAGAGAGAGAGAGGAGGGATGGATGGATGGATGGACGGCAGATACGCGGAAGAGGAGCAAGACCTGGCCCTTCTCTCCATCTCCACCTTCCAGAGAGGACTTAAGGATCCTAATCAACTGATCCGGTGAGTGTCTCTCCTTCCTCCCTCGATCCCTCCCCCTCTCAGTGCTTCTGCCCTTCGAGTTTCTCTCCTAC
>BTRK01000005.1:20772691-20837564 GCA_036245805.1 Pristionchus mayeri | reverse complement strand
GTAATTATTGGAAGAAGAGTACCGTACACACTTGGGCACACATTTTGTAGAAAGAACTTCCAACTGCCCCAGCGGAGTTCGAACGATGATGGGCTGTTGAACCAGCGATCTGAAGGGAGATAAGTGTGGAGAAAGGAGGGGAGGAATACCCTGGTAGAGCAGAATTCGGGATTGAAGCCTGTTTCATTGTAGAAGGAAGCTATTCTGAAAGAGGATATGGAAAGAGGGGAGAGGAGATACTCACGTTGTCTTCCTCAGTGTAGGGTCAGAGGGGAGAATCTTCTGATGCTCGAGAGGTGGTTGAGTGGGGGGAGACAGAGGGGAGACTGACTCGAGACGAACAGTCTCACGACCTGCCCTCTCGTAGGGAACGAGGTCGTCATCACTCGAATTCATCCCACAACGACGGAGACAACCTAAGGTACGGTAGAGGAAAGCGATATCGATTGAGGAAGAAAGGAGTTTGCAACACATACGATCACTACGGAATAATAAGAGAAAGACTCACCGAAAACCATGCGAAGAAGATGGAGAGGGGGTAGAAGAGAAAGAGGGAGAGAGGCTATCCGAGGGAAGGGCCACCGATCTGAAGGAAGGTGCCCATCGATTGGAATTGAGGTGAGTGTCGCCCACTGATCTACCCATCGGCCTCCCTCTCGCTTGCTAGGTCAGACTCATCCAGAACAATTCAGCCGGTACTTTCACACTTTCAATTATTTATCAATTATTTATAATACTTTCAATTATTTATCAACGTATGGAGAACATGGAAACATTGTAACAAACAAAAATAGGAATATTGATTGTAAGACGGGGACCAAAGCAGTAGATTGCAACAGTGAAAAAAGTGGGATGGGGAATGAATATAGAGTAAGCATCAATTCACTCTTCGGGGTCGAAATCGACTTTCCTCCTCTTGAATTCAGCGGGTTTTGGCTCGTCGTCCGTAGTGTTCTCGAAATTCAATGGAGGGGGCATCCATCCAGCCAATCCATTCCCATCACTCAATGGAAGGATAGAGACGAAGAGAACCTCGATTACTCACTCACCTCGGGATTCCCTCTCCCCCTTCCTTCTTCTCCTCCATCACAGAGATCTCTTCGTGACCTGTATCGATGATGTAGTCTTCCTCCCCGAACTGAATCACTCCATCACTCCCCTCCTTCTCCTCTTCCTCTCCCTCCCTCTCCTCTTCCTCCCCCTCCCTCACCTCTTCCCTATCCTGTTCCACCTCCTTCATTCCTTCTCTGCTCTTCTCTATCTGGTAGAAGGGAGTCGCCACAGTAGAAGACTCTCCAGCCAGTATCTCGTTCACATCACGGATACTCAACCACGAACAGAACTCTGCCGACTGGGGATTCCTGGAGGGGAATCTCCTCCTTCTCTCTCCCTCTCTCCCTCTCTTCCTTCCTCTTTCTCACCTGTAGTAGTGACTGGGAGGTGCTCTCTTCGCCTCTTCATCGTCTTTCATCAAGGGAGGAGCAGTGGGCTCGAAGTTGAAAGGAATGTGAAGATCTTCTCTCAACGAACGAATAGTTGCCAATTCCTCCTGATGTAATGAATGGAGGGAGGGAATAGAAGAGAGGGGGGGGGGGGGGTTGGCTGAGCCTGATCATGTACTCACTTGTGTGGGATGGAAGTCGAATCGCTCCGTCTTATTCGCCTTAGATGGTAGATACACTTTCTAGAGAGTCCATTAGAGGAAAGAATTGTCTATTGTAGAATACCTCGTTCCTTGTGCTCACTAGTTGATCAGTACTCTTGAGAATAGCCAGCCATTCCTCGTCGTAGGAGAGAGAGAGATCTGCATCCTCGTCCACCCACATATCGAGAGACTAAAAGAGAGGGAGATCAGGGGGGGAGGGGGGGGGGGGGGTGGATACCTGGAGGAAGTGTCTGCCAGGGAGGGGTTTATCGAGCGAGAGGAATCTGGTCATTCTCTCCTCCTCTCCTTCCTTCTTCGCATGCTCCACGAGGGCGGCGAATCCTACGTGCATATGGGCAGAGAACCAGTAGTGAGGACGCAGCTTCTACAATCACTCATCACAACGAGAGTACTCGGCACTCCGTACTCACCATCATGACTTCTCTCGCTCCGGGGTTCCCCATTGATCCCGAATTGACATCGTCAGTGAAGTGTCTCTTCTTCCTCAACAGCCAATCCTTGTCTCCGTAGTCCCAGATGCCAGTAGGCCAATCGTGAGAGAGGAAGATGTCCAGAGGGGAGAGTTGTTTGCATCTGGAGGAAGAGAAGGAGGGAGTGATGAATGGATGAGGAGGGGCCTACCGGAAGACATCAAGGGATCGCACGTGGTAGGCAGAGACCACGGATCCCATCGGAAAGGGAGGGCATTCGAATCGACCTGAGGGGGGTGGGTGGGGGTGGGTAGGAGAGAGGGATGGGGGAATGCTCACCCTTGTGATAGTCGCCTGCCTTGTAGATTCCACTCAGTCCTCCTATCCTCAACCCCCCGTACTTGATCACGTTCGAATTGCCCATGTAGTAGATGTTGGGAGCGACCTGGACTTATTCCTCTCATGGAGATCAACCATCCACTCACCCATCCTCCATGGGGCAGTTCACACATGTATCCACTCGCTTCGTGATTGCCTCCTATGAAGATAGTGAGCACGGGTGCTTTCTGTGAAGAACTTCTCTCTCTCCATCCTTCTCCCATCTCACCTTGGCTCGAGAGTAGTACTGATAGAAGGTCTCCAGACTACGGTACTTCTCTGGGACATGCATGTGATGGAGGTCACCGTAGTTACGAGTTGCCTAGCAAGTCTCCAATCAACGATTTCAACTATTTTCAACTTACTTGGAAGTCCCCACAGCACAACAGTAGATCAAATTTTCCATTTCCATCCTTTTCCAACTCTTCCATGGTTCGATAAACCTAGAATAAATTAGTTAGTAACATGCTACAGTGTTCATTTCTGCCCGGTGCCACGATCGACGTGTATTTGCACCATTCTCATGGCACAGTGCCCTCAAACAGTCATGGCTGACCTTATCAATTTCTCCGTGCACACATCCTGCGACAGCGACTCTAATCCTCCTCTTTCCTTCCTTCTCCTCGTTTTCTTTCACTGCTTCTTCCTTCTTCTCTTCGTTCTCATCTCTTTTCACTGCTTCTTCATTCTCACCTTCTCCCTTCACCTCTACTTTTTCTTCTTCTTCGTTCACTATCTCGTCATCGCTCTCACCACACATTCTAAAGAGAAGAAGTTAGAAAAAAGAAAGATCGCAGAGGGTATTCACACTGAACTTAAACAGCTTACTTACTGGCGCTGGCACAGTTTACTCAAATAATTAATTTTATTAAACATGAAAGGAATACAAACGTATAAACAAGTGGTGTGGGGGGAGTGTGCGGGTTTTCGAAAACATTCGAAAAGCAAAAGCAGATGGTCGAAAATGAAATTCGAATAGCATCGAAAGGGAAGTGGACATGGTGGGTAGACAATGGCGGGGGATGGGTTTACTTCACCCAGTAGTCCACCTTCTGCAATTCCACCAGGGGAGACAACTGGGAGGAGAAGGTCTTCAACTGCTTAGCTATCGGATGGTAGTCGACTGCATCGTTGATGGTGACACTCATCTCGATGAGATACGAGTCAGACATCTTCTCCAGATTATCCACCTCGTACTTACCCGGAATCTTCGTCCTCTTCAGACTACTCACTACAATCTGGAAGGGAGAGAATGAGGGACTCAATGGATTGAATCTACCTTGATCGCCCCGCAAGTCCACACCTTCCCCTTTGCCATGTACTCGTAGTCCAATCGGAGACCTCAATTCATTTATCTCTCTCTCTCCCTCCCTCCCTCTCTTACCGAGAGTCTTCACGAAGTCCATCATATTCTGCGAGTGTGTCACACTGTCGATCACCTTCCTCACCACCACGGGGCAATTCGCGTCGGGCTCTGGTCGACCAACATATCTGCAAAGAGATCTTCTATCTAGCACACCTCTATCCATTTTTGCCTCCATTTGTGGCAGTATTTATTAGTTCCTTGAAATAATTAAATAGTTATCAATTAGTCATTCAAACATAAGTTCCATATAAGGGGATATTTGCCTATCTTATTCCAAAAATTCTATCTTTGTATGATCAATTTCGCTTAGATTTTGCAAAATATTGAACTTGAATTCGTTAAAGTCACCCAACAACTTGAGATATATGAAAATGGATCACGCAACCCACCCCAATCTTTCACCTGAATCTCCACTGGTTACTCGATGTCGTTTCCGCGTGGAATTTTCGCCGTAACCTGAAAAATATTCAATATTCCATCATTGCAAACAATGAGTCGTCGTTTCTTCTCTTCTACACGAGTGCAAATATTGTGCCCCCCCACGTGCATTCCCCCCCCCCCCCCCCGCCCTTAAACTATAGTGATCAAGCACACAAATCGCACGCGCTCTCATCCATGTCATTGCAATGTATTGGCATGGCCCGTAATGCCGATATTCGCAATATTTTATCATCAATTAAATCTAGTCTCGTGCATTACCTGAGTGTCACATCGGGAGTAGCACTAGTCTTGAGGGAGAAACTCATTTCGTGTTCATGGAAGGGAGTGCAACCGGGATCACAGATTCCAGCCAATCGATTCTCCAGATCGATCAAATTCTTCTCGTAGATCGACCCCCAAAGAATGCATTCTTTACGCTGCAATTGGTCAATCCTTCCCTTACTGCTTTAGAAATAATTCTAGCAACGAATCTTTGAATCTAGACCAATAAAGCGTCAAAACCTGATAATGCTGTACGAGATAATCATCAATCGCGTCTCCTTTCTCTTCATCCGACATTCTACAAGTCTAAGTTATCTCCTGCACATAATTATTGCATCTGAATCTGGTATTCATTCCGAGGCAAACGGATTGCATGTTACCTGCATGATCGTCAATTGTTAATAGCTTTATTACTACAATCAAGATCAAAACATAAGTGAATCTATCGTAAAAGCATGTGTGGCAATGGATGAAATACACGGAGTAATCTGACGTCTACTAGAATTGACCAATCGGGTGTCTGTCTACCTCATACGCGGACCCGATCGACTGACTACCGTAAACTTATTTGTACTCGGCCATGAACTTCTCGTGGAAGGACTTGAACCTCGTGAGCATGTCACGCATCAACTCAGTCTGAGGAAGAATCGTCGTCCTGCAATCAATCAGCCAATTGAATATCCAACCATCCAAGACACCCAGAACATCAGAGTGTGCCCATTTAAAATACGAGGAATGATCACCTGAAGTGGTAGGTGCCTGGTTTCTGGCAGAATCCACTGCCAGGAACGATGCACACTCCCGTTGACTCCAGCAGCTTCATCGCGTAGAAGAAATCGGGCTCCTCAACAGTCAACGCTCATCCTCAGTAAGTGGTTCACTCGCCATTTCGATCAGATCATGTTATAATAAAATGTGTCCACCTGGTTGAGTGCCTTCGCCGCCTGGATGGCCTTAGGAGGCAGATGGATCTGCGGGAAGGCGTACATCGCGCCCTCAAGGATTCATTGAGTAGCGGGGGGGAGGGGGGGGAGGGGTACCTGGACGGGATTGCAAGTGATTCCCTCGATAGATCCGTATGCCTGTTGCACGAGGAGAGCTCTCTGTTTGAGGGAGGCGAGAACGGCGTCCTTCTCTGCCTTCCATTTGGCGAACGAAGGCTCTCCCTCACGAGGACCATTCACTACCGTGTCGATCACTGCCTGCAGGGGAAGGGGATCATCCCTCAAGGGGGGAAGAGGGGGGGGACGGACCTGGCCAAGCACCGTCGAGCACAACTTGGCTGAGATCATCTTCTTGAACATGACGAATACCTGGAAAAGCCACTCAACCATCCCCACCCCATTCAATTTCTCTGCCAGTTGTCAATCTCCCCTCTTATTTCGTGATTGACCAGACTAGTTTGAAGATCTTCCTATTTGAAACACACATTGGAAAACTCTTCTGGAATGTGGTATCAAAAAGCGAAAAGTGGAGTACTTGCTGACCTCTGGATCAATATTGGCGAATTCGACGTATCCTCCCCTCAGTCCGCACTCGCCCATGTATCCCTTGGAGACAGAGTGGAACGAGGCCAATTCCATCCTGATTACCACACAAAATTACTCTATCGAGAATGAAATGAATCGAATGATAAAGTAAAAGCTACTTGTCGTAGGGTGCTCCCATGCTCATGAGCACCTTCTTGAAGGAGTGGAACTGCGATCCCTCGGCGTACACATTGTCTTGGTACACCTCAACAGCATCACTCATCCTCACAAGAGAGAGTGACTTCGTACCTCATCGGCCATTATGAAGAGATTGTGCTTCTTAGCGAATTTGATGATCATCTCGATGTTCTCGCGAGGAAGAACCTGTACACTCCATCCATACACTTCCTTCCCTTTCATCCTTCCTCAGCACCATATTGAGTCGAATTGAATAATGAGTAAGGAAGATGTACCTGTCCAGTCGGATTTCCCGGGTTGATGATCACGATGACCTTGGTGTCGAATTCCTTGAGACTTTCATTGTAGGATCTCTCCAATTCAGCCTCGTCCAGTCCCCATTTGTTCTCTTCGTTGAGGAAGTATCCAACCTGTCCATTCCTTCTCTAGGCCACAACACTATCAGGGGACGGTACCTGGCCGAGTCCGAATTCCTCGATGGTAGCAGAGTAGAGGGGATACTGGGGGATGGGCACCATGAATCCCACCTTGCGACCCCCATTTCGGTTGATGAACAGCTTCATCACATTTCTCAAAGAGAGAGTCTCATCAAGCAATGAATGGTGAGTGTCTACCTGATTGACTCGGATGCTCCACCAGAGAGAATGACATTCTCAGGGTCGACGGAGGCCCCTCCATCACGTCTCTGACCATGTCCATGTAGAGACTAACAAGGGAAGAGATACCTGGATGAATTCAGCCACGTGCTTCCGGATCACATCCACTCCAGTCGATTGAGAGTAGGCGCCTACTGACTTCCCTCCGCATCCTCCCAGAATAGTCTCGGCACGATTCTTGACGTCGGAAGGGAGATCGGGAGAAGAGAGAAGGGCGGGATTGGCAACAGCTCCGAGGACCTACGAGCAACATTTTACGCACAAGAAAGGCTGTATTTTGTATATATATATATTTTTTTAAATACAACTTTTTATGTTGTTAATCATACGAAATCGTATGAAATAGTATTTTAAATAATCAATTTTATATGTCCAAGAGAGATGCTATCTACAATCTATAATACAGATATATGCTTACATATTAGGAATAAGAAATACCTGTCTGATGAAAGTGATGGGCTTTTGGCCCATTGCGTGGGCATCTCCAATATTCGCCTTGATTACTGAGTTGAAAGGCTTGGACACTCCATGAGCGAGTTCCTTCTCTAGTTCCACCGCTCTAAATATCACTATGAATGCTTGCTAGAAGTACCCACACCTTATTACGATCGGTCCTCGAACGGCATACTCCATTGTTTTCACTTGGGGGTTCAGCGAGCTCATATTCATGACCTTTAAAATTCGTTCTCTGTAAGTCCGAAAATTGCTGTTGACGCACACCCCTGATCCGATTCCACTGCGTTCTTAGGGAGAATGCGTTTTAAATCAAAATAGTCTTTTCGTTTCCGATCAAGTTCTGTGGACGGAGTCTCGGTTTTCAAATGACGTGGACGTGCGCTAGGAACGTGCATATTCTAAAGCTGCGAGAAATTCTTTCTCTTCTTGGCGTAAACAAATAAAACAAACTGGTACAATCGATTTTTCGTACCTTATCGTTAGCAGACGCCATTCTTCTTGCGGAGATGAACACTGAACGAATGGAGTTGATCCCGCCCCGGCTCGATTGCATACCCTTCAAAATAAGCCTTTCTCTAGTGCTGAGAGAGGAAAAAGAAAGAGAGAAAGAGGGACAGGCGCTAGAGAAAGGAACAGCGAGAGAACAGCAAGAGATCTCTCTCTAGAGAACTAACGAGAGAAGAGCACGTATGAAACAAGAGAGGATCGGAAGCTCACATGATTCCCTCATTCACGGGCATTCATGAATGTATTTACAAGAGGTGATCACTGGAAGGAGATAACGAAAAATTGCAAGCTTTCGAGATTACCGTAGCAACACGTGTGGCCACACAAGATATCATTTACCGGTTTTCAAAAACTGACTGCACTGCCCTTGCCTATCGATGATGCAATAAAACTATTCTATTCTGGAAAGCGATAATTCTTTTGAGAAAGCATATATGTTCATCAATAGTTTTGCAAAATTTCCGAGTGCTGTAAAACGCCCTAGCTAGAATGTTTTTAGAAAAAATAAAGTTGCATCGTTTTCACTTCGGCAGCTGCAAATCTGAAACTGCAAATACATAATTTTGCATTGTAGTTATACGTTCTAAAGACAAGTATTTTATGATCTAAAATGCCTATTAAATGTGTTAATGGCGTACCAGCACTTAAAAAAAGATTATTGAATCTGACCTAATGATACTGTTCGAAATTGCAATTAATTGTACCTTTTGAAGTTGCTGGTTTTGAAAATTGTGATATTTATTGTCATTTTACTGATCCATATTATTATCTAGTTGATTCAGCACATCCGACTATGTGCCTTAGTGAATTCGCGTTCATGACTTGTTTCTGAAATTTCATGATTGCTTTCGAAAACTAGCCTCCATTTCAACATATACATCAATGCTTTCCAAGTGTGCTGAGCATTATGAAAAAAGGATTCAAATTCAAGTTCCTCTTAAGATGTCGACGATCGATGTGTCTGAAATTCTGCGAGCTTCTCGTGAAGGGGTCAGTCTCTTGTAATTCTGCTCTGTTACATCCTTCGAATATACATTTTTGTCTCGCAATTTCGCTTAAGCTATGCCAAACCTGAAACATACAAGAATATTTTTTTCCAGCTTCTTAATAGCCACTAATGTATATTAATTCCTGGGAGAGTAGGAGCAGGGCCAGTGACCCTAAAATTTTTGCATGCCTATAAATAATAAGGTTATGGACGACTCCGGGCTCTTGTGCTGAAGCCCAGATCGACACTTTCCAGCTCCCTTTTCTCATTTTTCTATGACTCCGGATAATTCCTAGTTTCAATTCATTGTTCATTCAGCCACCAGTGAAACGGTTCCGCCAAGAAGACGTTGCCTCTGGCAATAGCACGGATGCACCTGTGGATGCAGCTTCCATGCTCGCCGCACTGGAAGGAAGTCAAGAAGAGATGCAGCAAGTAGATGAAGGACTTCTCAAGAAACTAACTTCGCAGGTGAGATTCCCCCTAGATTGACAATCCCTAGTCTATCTGTTCCAGCTGGAGAAGAAATGGCTGAAGAATGGGGAGATGCGAGTCAAGCACGGAGACGACCCTCAGAAGTTCATGGAGAGTGAACTGGAACTGAACACTGCTATCCAAGAGCTGCATTGCCTTCCCGCAGAACCCGAACTGTTCGACCTCTTCATCCAACTCAAAGGTACTCCTACCCCCCCCCCCCCTCCTTCATCACTCCAATTCCCTGATCAGGCCCTAATCTCTTGGTGGGTCTTCTCTCGCACGAGAACAGTGATATCGTTGGTGCCGCTCTCAACCTCATCAAGGTAACCGATCGTGCTTTATTCGATATGGGTTAGTGCACGGCGTTGCTAACTTTCCTCATGCAACTCATTACTTGCGGTTTCCTCCCTTCTTGGGTATGACAGGTCGTAGTATCTGAGTTAGAAAGAGTAGGTGGTTCTTCTCCCTTCTCCTCACCACAAACGAGCACACCAAATTCTCATCCACATTCATAATTGCTGCCGCGTTGTCAAATTGTCCACAATAGTGGGGAGCGGAAAAGATTGTGACCAGTTTACGATTGGCGAAGAATTCGTATCCATCTTGCACTACCTTAACTTGTTCGTCGAAGGGAGAGGGGATACAGTAGGCATAGGAGGGGGATACAGTAGGCATGGAGGGGATATGGTAGTAGAGGGAGGTACCTGATGGGCACGAGCCACCAAATCGATATCCAGTTCTGAGCATGCGTCAGCCACCACATTTGGACCGAAGATGTATGAAACTCCACGAGTATTGTTATGCCAACCCTATCAATGAATAACTCATTCGACAGTTATAAAAATGATAGAGTACTGTGACACTCGTGTCGGGATCCGCCCATAGAAGATCGATGTGCAGGGAGGGATTGGGAGGATCACAGGGACGAGTGATGGCACGAAGCTGGATGGGAGGAGGATAAGGGAAGGGGGGAGAGGAGAGAGTACCTGGTCGAGACTCTTCAGTTTGGGAGAGAGACCACCGTGCATGCACAGAATTCGATTAGCGATGAGACCAGCGAGAGGCATCATATTGAATACTTCCTGTGAGTATTCCTTGATGGGGGGAAGGGAGGGGGGACTGACTTGGAATGCGTGCCACAGTCGTGCACTCTGGTACCGTCGATTGCACTCCTCGTAGAAGCCGTAGACTCGATTGATGGTGGCACACTCGTGATTCCCTCGCAGAATGAAGAAGTTGTCGGGGTATCGCACCTCAATCCACCATCGTCCCTCCCCCCCCCCCTCTCTCCTCACCTTGTATGCGAAGAAGAGACAGATGTTCTCCAGATTCTGATGTCCTCTGTCCACATAGTCTCCGAGGAAGAGGTAGTTGCTGATGGGAGGGAAGCCTCCTCGATCGAACAATCGGAGTACATCTGAGGGGAGGGGGGGGGGGGGTGATTGGAGGGGAATGAGTGGATACCTGGGTACTGCCCGTGAGTGTCTCCACACACTTTGACTGGAGGAGTAACTTCGATGAGGGAGGGCTGATTAGTGAATACGGATCTGGTCATTCCCTCGTCCTTCATTCATCCACTCCCTACTCACCGTACAGTCATGCACAGATGGAGAATCTCTGCTTCCTTCACTGTCTTCACCAGTTGCTGGCCAGGTTGGCCCACTCCGAGTAAACGAATTATAAATTCATCGATGTCAAATTGGATCTGAGGTGCCTTAGCTGAAAAAAATACCGTAGATTACTGCAAGCTAGGTGGGGAAAGGGAAAGGGAGAGGGTGGAAAGGAACCCACCGTCGGCCATCTGAGAGAAGGGCAATAATGAATGGAGGAGGGAATGGAGAGACTGATCGGAGGAGAGGAAAGAAGAAGAGTGATGGGGAAGAAGAATGGAAGAGAAGGAGAGAGAGGATGGAAGGAGTGATGCTCTCGTTGCAGGAATTGATCGAGGACGATGGAGCAGAAGAAGAGGAGGAGAAGGATGGAGTGGCTGCCATCGTCAACGCCCTCCTACAGGCCAATATACTCGATGTGAGTGAGGGGAGAGGAGGGGGGGGGGGGGGAGAGAGTTGGTTGCAGAGCATCGTCTCTGCTCTGGGTAGACTGGACGAGTCGAATGAAGATGACGCCGATGCTGTCCATCACGCACTCAAAGTGGTCGATATGGTGAGTGGAGAGGGGGGGGGGGGGAGAGAGAGAGAGGGAGGGAGGGAGTGGTTGCAGTTGCTGGAGATGAAGGGAGAGCTGGTGGAGGAGGACGTGATCTCCGGTTCTCTCTTCCAATGGGTACTCAAGAGATCCTGCCAGAGAGGAGTTTTCGATGCAAACAAGGTCTCTTCCCCCTTCATCCACTCATTCCTCTCTTCCCTTTCAGCAGTACGCCTCCGAACTGCTGTCGGTGATTCTGCAGCAGTCGGAGAAGGCGAAGACGAGGTTGACGGAGAAGGTGGACGGGATGGATCTCCTGCTGAGAGTGAGTTGCCCTTCCCTCCCCCTCCCCAATCCTCCCTTCCCCCTAACTCGCAGGCTCTGGCTGCATACAAGAAGAAGGATCCTTCATCGGGAGACGAGAGGGAGTTGATGGAGAACATGTTCGATTCGCTGTGTGCTGCCCTGATGTGGAAGGGGAATCGAGCAGCTTTCCTGGAGGGGGAAGGACTACAACTCATGAATCTCATGCTCAGAGAGAGGAAACAATCGAGACAAAGTGCACTCAAGGTGTGCATCCATCCCTAGAGAGAAGTATCCAGTCATTCCAGGTGTTGGACCATGCGACGACTGGGCCAGAAGGGGCTGACAACTGCGCCAAATTCGTCGAAATTCTCGGTATCCTTTGTTCACATCTCATTTATGTATTCCCTTGACACTCCCTTATTCAGGGCGATGAATTCGAATGTGAAATAGCTGATTATTTATATTTGATGGTTTTCCAGTTCTCGGAGTAGGGGAAAGGAGTGAGTGAGTGAATGTCAGGACTGAGGACTCTCTTCCCTCTCCTGATGAGAACTCCCGCGAAGGCGAAGAGGAAGGACACGACTCCCGATGAACACGAGGAACACGTTGTAGCCGTGAGTGAGGGGAGGGGAAGGGGGAGTGAGAGGAGTCACTTGCAGATCCTCTCCTCACTCATGCGATCATGCGAAGATGCGTCTCGAGTGCGAATCATGCAGAAGTTCACGGAGCACGAACATGAAAAGGTTAGGAGGGGAGAGGGCCACTATGATAGAATGCTGCACAATGATGCGGTAGGAGTAGTGCTTGCGTGATTTACTGGGGTGTTGCATGGCATAATCTATCTTATCTTCCTTTTTTACTTGTGTGGATTGGGTACGAGGTGGAAGAGTGGAGGAAGGAGGAGGAGATTGCAGGTGGATCGAGCAGTCGAATTGATGATGAAGTACAAAGAGAGAGTCCAGAGATGGGAGAGTAAGCAGAAGGAGGAGGAAGATGTGGAGATGCAGTATCTGGATAAGATGGATGCAGGACTGTACACTCTGCAGGTCAGGGAGAGGAGGGGGAGGGAGGGAGAAGAGGGAGTATTGCAGAACGTCGTCTTGGTACTGGCCGAGGTGTGTGTGCACATGAACTCTGCTCGCATCAGAGCAATCAAACTACTCAAGATGAAGAGTGGAGAAGAGAGACTTACTAAGCATCTCATTCCCATTCTCGCTGAGTACCAAGAAAATCTAGGAGAGGATGCGGATACGGTAGGGTTTAAAAAGGAGAACCACTCCTCATAAAAGTGGATTCAGGAGAGAAATCGAGTGGATCTTCTCATCGCAAAGTTGACTGCTGCTGAGAAAGCAGCTGCTAATGGAAATTAGACTAATTATTGAATTTATTATGGTTGTTTGTAAATTGATGCATTGAATACATTATTGTTACCTTCTATTGAGACTAGCAGTTTGTACTAACTATTCTCCCTCCATAACCCCCCATCGGTGGTGGAATACAGTGGAATTCTGAGCGATTCTCTCCCTTAAAAATACGTAGAGAAAAATCTGTCTCGTTTTAGGCTAATGTATTTCCAATTTTCTACTTTTTTTCTTTTTTCTCGTCATTCCTCATTTGAGCTTCTTTTACTTAGCATGTGTTCTTGAGTGCAAGTAGTAAGGATATGGTGTTCCTTTATCATGGAATAGGAGTACTCTGGAGAGGCCGATGGAGGTCACCATGCTTCTCTTCTTCCTATGCAGACACCGTGAAGGGGATCGTGTACTTCTGTTGTTGTTCCACAGGGACAGACTTGAAGAGAGGGGCCGGATCCTGAGGGAGAGACAGCTTACGGACCGAGAGTCAAGGGGCACTTACCGTATCCGTCGCGGCTGCCTTGGCCTCCATGCACACTGCCTTGTCCTCCTTCACCGTCTCATTCAGTCTCTCCACCTGTAATACCGTACCTTGATGGCTACTGTATCTCTCTTGATCTACCTTGATATCGATGCTCTTTCCTGCTTCGAGGAACACGAATACGGGGGTGATACGGTAGAGGGCGTTGTCAGAACACTTCATCTTGATCGCTTGACGATCCGTCCCATTGTTGGTCAGCTGAGAGATTCCATGTGAGACCACTAACTCCCCTCTCCAACCCACCTTCATCGTTTTTTCTCCCTTGCCCTTATCCCATTTGACATCCGTCGGTTCAATTACGAACACCTTCTTGTCTCAAATCGATATTCCATTGAGGGAGTACGGTAGCTAAAGTATCCAACCTCCTTCAGGCTTCTTCGCCTCTACTGTGTTGATTTCAGTCGCCTTGGTCAACGTCGTTTTCTCTCCATCCTGGAATCAATAAAGTAGACTTTGATCGTCGTTGGCATACTGTACTTTCTTCTCCTCTTTCTTGTCTCCCTCTCCTTCTTTCTTCTCTCCATCGCCTTCTTTCTTCTCCTCTCCTTCCTCAAATGTACAACTCTCATTACCATCATCTCTATCTATCACTACCTTCTTTTCTTCTTTCTTCTCTTCTTCCTTCTTATCACCCTCCTGTAATACTTGTCATATAGATCACTGCTATCCTATATCTCCAAACCTTCTTGTCGTCATCCTTTTTCTCCTTTTTAGATCCTTCTTCTTTCTTCTCTTTCTTAGACCCTTCCTTCTTCTCTTCATCCTTCTTCTCTTTCTTCGATCCTTCTCCTTCCTTCTTTTCTTTTTTCGATCCTTCTCCTTCTTTCTTTTCCTCTCCTTCCTTCTTCTCATCCTGTGATAACAATTGGGACTTGTCATCTACCGTATTCAGTTACCTTCTTCTCCTCCTTCTTGCTCTTCTCTCCTTCCTTCTTCTCATCTTTCTTCTCTCCTTCTCCTTCCTTCACTTTTCCTACAGCAGATGCTCCCTGAATGACTTCTGCAGTTTCAGTGTTAGATGGAATCCTCTCACCTCCTTCTCCTTCTCCTTCTCCTCTTCCTTCTTCGACTTCTCCTTCTCTTCTTTCTTGCTCTTCTTACTCTGAATTCATCCTATGAGATGTTATTATGACTTGTCTTACCTTCTCCTTATCTCCGTCCTTCTTCTCTTCTTCTTTCTTCTCCTCATCTTTCTTTTCTTCTTTCTTTTCCTCGTCCTTCTTTTCTTCATCCTTCTTCTCCTCCTCCTGCAGTTAACATTCATCATCCTCCTAAAGCAGCGCCTTCTACTTTTTTTTCCTCTTTCTTTTCATCTTCTTTCTTCTCCTCTTTCTTTTCTTCCTCCTTCTTCTCCTCTTTCTTTTCCTCTTCTTTCTTCTCCTCTTCCTATAATGAATACTTTCCTCCATCCTTCCTTCCTTCCTTCCTTCCTACAGTATCCCTCACCTTCTTGGGTGCTTCGGTCTTCTTCTCCTCGGGTTTCGGAGGGAGGGCCTGGATCAAAGTAGGGTCGGCGACTGCTCCTAAAGGAATTACATCGATTAGACTGGATTACGGTAGGAGCACTCACCTCCAGGGGGAGCGGGTGCACCGGGTTTGGGAGGTCCTGGTACTGGCGGAGGAGCGGGAACGGCGGGGGCGGCTCCCTTAGGGGGGAGGCGCCCTTCCCTTTCTTGCCTCCCTTGCATCCAATAAGGAGAAGGAGAAGAGGAATGGAGACTTGAAGAATGACCAGCCAGGAGGAGAACGACATGGGGATGAATATCAATGCCATTCTCAGCTGCAAGAGATAGATGAGGAGGAGAGAGAGGGGGAGGGAGGAGGGGGGGGATACCTTCGAGTATCAGAATGAAGTGATCGACGTAGCGTTAGATATCGCACTTCTCGGAGAAGGCGAAGGTCAGCCGATGTGAACGACGACTCGGATAGTAAATGAATGGAGAATGGAGAGGAGAGGAGAGGAGAGGAGAGGAGGGGAGAGGGGAGGAGGGGAGAGGGGAGGAGGGGAGAGGGGAGATAGGATAATTTGATCGAGAGAAGAATGAAGAGTGAGAGAGTGGAAGAAGGTGAGAAAGTCTCCCATCGTCGTTTTCGCAATTCTCTTTTTTATTATTGAAAATCTGCATCTTTGATTTCTGGAAATTATTAGAAATATGATAAAGAATACAATACATAAAGAATACGATACATAGGGCTACCGGATACACTGTTTCTTTGATCATTTGAATTGCTTCAGTGTTTTTCAGGAAATAAATGCATATTCCGTATGATAACACATTTCAGTTGGTTTATCAACATAAAAAAATATAAAGAAAAAACACATCGGAATTGTTCAGGTACATGACACAATCAAACGTCCTACAGTACCGGTATGGAGGGAAACGACCAAGAAAAATTAAATTTCGAATTTCCAAGCTTTTCAATTATTATTATTGTTTTTAAAATTATGTTTAGTGTTATAATATTGTAATTTTTAGGGTATTTTATTCGCGTGCTATTAACACCCATTTCAGATAATGATTATATGTACTATTTATGTTAAAATGTTTGTTCGAGGTTCCTACACTTTCCGTTTCTAGAGGCCTTTCGAGGCGAAATGTCCCACAAGAAAGTCTTCGAAGATGTGGTCGGTAATGCAATCAAGATGGCGGACGATAATCAAGCAATAAACTTTGCTTGCACGTAAGAATTGAATGATGCGTGCCCTCGATGGACCTGTATTACAGCCAGCTCGAGTGCATGTACCAATTCACAACGTGCAAGAAAGAGGTCAAAGAAATGTGCTCACTCGCCGTCGAAAAGTTCTACAAAAGTGAAAGATTCAGGGGAAACGACCATGTCTTGAGAATCTTCCAAGTTCTGGTCAGTATAAGTAGAGGTCATTCTTGAATAACATTCTCAGATTCGAGTCTCGCAGACAATGGGAGCAAAGGGAATCTACGAGGAGATCGAAAAAGGAGGCTATTTCAAGTTAGTTAACCCTTTAAATATCATGCTCTCAATATCTCTTTTTTTTAGAAACTCGCTCAAGTTCCATATTCTGTGGGCTGAGGCTGAGGCTGCAAGGAAAGACAAAAAGAGGTTCAAGGAGATCTGGGAGATAGCACGACAACGAATCCCATCGAGAACCAACGTCGATGCTGCATTCAGGTGAGGAAGTTGGAAGTGGATTCATGGAAAGGAATCATTTGCTGAATGCGATCATTCCGTCACTTGCAATCCAAGTGGTCGTAAATGTTTCAGAGATATCGCAGCGAATGAGTTTCCCGATGTTCCTACGTGGTTCGAGGATGACGATCCCGAGAGGACATTGAACATATTCGCCCCATCGACGAAGAGTGCGTAGTCCCCCTCCCCTCCCCCCTCTACACTCCTTCCTCTACAGGTCGTCGTCGCAGTAGCGTGGCATTCCTCGAGAGAGCAGCCCTTCCTGCCCCCTCCGCCCCAATCACAAAGAAACTCCATTTCATGTCGAAGAGTAAGTCTCGTCTCCATTCGCTTCCTAATGGATGTAATCTTTAGCGAATCCACTGCGTACGTGCATAGTGGACAGAGATGATGGGTACTTGGGAATCTCGGGAGAGGAGTATCGAATGGCGAAGACTGACGATCTGGCTGATATGGATATCACGACGATGCAACCCATCGAGGAAGAGGCAGAGATGGAAGTGGAGAAGGAAGAGAGGGAGAGTGTCGAATCGAAGAAGATGAGGGTATACTCTCCTGTGAGACAACCACTCGTTCCCAAGCAAGGTATGGAGGGAAGGAGATAGAGAGGAAGGGAAGGAGGTGATTACAGATGTGAAGGCGTCCTCTCCTCTAGTCGCCCACACTTCATTCACCTCCAATTTCTACAACAAAGTGAGTGAATTGATAGGTGAGAGTGGATGAGAGTATGCCCCTAGGCGATGAATGCTTTCTCGGAAACGATGAAGGTGGAGGAAGTAGTCACTTCCCCCATGGACAAACCGAGCGATGCCACGTACGAAGTTCATAGAGTGAGTGGAAGGGGAGGGGCAGGGAGGGAGGGAGGGAGGGAGGAATGGATTCAGACACCCTCATCCACTGTCGTCACTTCATCGACTGCTCCTTCTGCCTCGAGGGAATCCTTCGCCATCTTTCTCGATGAAGACGAAGAGAAGGAAGATGAACCGTTAGTACCATTTCATTCATTGCTCATTCTCGGCGAATATTCTCTGGCTAGCGCAACGTATACTTTTTTCTTAAAGGTTCAAACCTTCTGTAGTAATTTTGATCTATATTCTCAACAATTGAACCATTAATTTTTTATTCATATAAGGTGGGAAATGAAGATTGGTTTTGAGTGTGTCGATGCCTCCTCCTCCGACGAAACCGAAAGGTCTCTCTGCCCGTCCCTCCGTGACTCCCTCTACACACATTCATCAATCCAACTTGGGTGACGACCCATTCGATGGTGAGAATCCCCCTCCCCTCCCCCCTCCACCCCTCCCCTCCCCCCTCCGTGGGCATGACAAAACGGCAAACGACACAACGGCAACGGCTCATAACTGGCTCGGAAGTCGGTACTGCAGCTTGGGAGTTGTCACATCGTTATCTGTATGAGGTACCGTAACCCTACCGTATCCCAGTTCCGTGGGTCAGATCCAGTTCCTTGGGTCAACTATTTTTCTAAAATTCTGATATTTGTCGCACAATGATGCTACAGCTGTCAGGAGACCGTAAATAATGGTACAATCATTCGTCGATCGATTGGGGAATTTTAGAAAAATAGTTGACCCAAGGAACTGAATGTGACCCACGGAACTGGGATACGGTAGGGTTACGGTACCTCACATAAATAACAATGTGGCAACTCCCAAGCTGCAGGATCGACTTCCAAGCGAGCTATGCGCCGTTGCCGTTTTGTCGTTTGCCGTTTTGTAATGCCCCCCCCCCCCCCCCTCCACCCCTCCCCCCTCCCCTCCCCCCTCCACCCAACGAATGAATGATGCATATTCCCATTCCGGGTGAGTGCGCATTCAGAGAGACGTGATGGAAGGCTTTAGAGGAGTGAGAGGATATCGTATAGTCGTCTGAATAGAGACAAGAGAGTAGTGGCGGGTCACGGGTAACCCGCCCTTTTTTACGATTTTCGTAAAGCTTACTCGATTTTATGGCCCTGACTCATAATTGCGGGTTGAAAACGGGTCGGTTCTCAAAACTTTCATTAAATTTTTGCTTATGAGATTGAGTTATGTATTCCCTCTCCCTCTTCTCCTCTCTCTCTAAACTTTTAATGCTGAAGTTGCTCGATTACTTAATTTTAATTGAAATGTAGCGCGAAACTTTTTTGCATTCAATTACTTTATTCTCTATCAATTTGAAATATGTTTCAATGCGACTTTGGCGTTTTCAAATAGAGTCTTAATCTCGACTTGAACGGCTCTATTAGGAAAGTGTGTGTCAATGTGAATCTCTCGGGGATCTCTTGCAGACAATGAACCGACTGTGGCTGGATTCAATCGAGGAAAGGGCGATCGATTCCTCACTTCCACTCCTGCCATCAAGGGATTCGAGATGGAGAATGAGGAGCCAAGTTAGTCACCAAATATCGGCATTGATTATTCATGCTAGCTATGCTAATCGGATGAATCCATACAACTTTGCTCGGATGATGGATAGTATTGTTACTTATTGTAGATTTCTGGATGGAAGGAGGAGGATCAGGAGGGAAGCTGACGATGGAAGATCTCGATCTGTCAGTGATAGGGAAGGAAGGAGAGGGGGAGAGAGAAGCGGAGAAGATCTCCTCCGTCCCCACCATCGCCCCCTCTGGTGCATTCGCAAGGAAGAGGAAGTCATTCGGAGGTGAGTCTCCCTTTGGATGGAGAGAGAGAATGGAGATTGAGGAGGAGTAGTGGGAGACAAGGCCAGATCATCCATCGGACCAAAGGGAAGTCACTCGGAGAGTGACAATGCTGCACTCGCCAAGGAAATGAACTGCATGAAGATTGGAGGAGACGAGAAGATCAACCCATGGGACAGAGAGGTCTGAGGGAAGAAGGGGAAGAAGGAGGAGGAGAGGGATGGGATGATTGCAGATCAGAGGGGCCATCATGAATCAATGCAGTACGCCCGTGAACAGACACGATCTGACGGTGAGAGAGAGAGAGAGAAGGGGAGGGAGGAGAAGACTTGCAGGGAAATATGAAGCAGCCTCGGAATGGGCAGAAGATGGAATTGGGGGGGGAGGTGTACTCACTCGAACATCTTATCGGAGAGGGAGGATTCGCCAAGGTATTCTTATGCACGAATGAGAAGAAGGAGATGCTGGCTATGAAGGTATGTGAGGGGAGAGGGAGGAAGAGAGAGAGAGAGTGAGAAGGACATTGCAGTACGAGACCCCTTCGTGTGAGTGGGAAGTGTACATCCTGGAAGTATTGAGGAAGCGAGTGAGGGACGTCACTGTGATGGACAGTCTCATGCAGGTGCCCCCCCCCCCCTCCCGCCCCTCCCCTCCCCTCCCCTCTGCTCCCTCGAAGGCCAGTTGAGGTGACGGATGCGTTCATCTACCAGAACTGTTCACTCATCCTCTCTGAATATCTCCCGATGGGCACTCTACTACAGTCCACCACCATCAATGCGGATCCACACTGGTGAGAGGAAGGGAGGGGAGAGAGAGGGAGAAGGTTATCTGCAGGTCCATCGTCGTGTATCTTGGAATGCAGATGGCCAAAGTACTGAAGGACGTGCACGCTGCCAATGTAAGTGACCTCCCTCCCTCTCCCCCCCCCCCCTCTCCCCCCTCTCTCCCTCTCTAGATCGTGCATGGGGACGCTAAGCCCGACAACTGGATGGTGATCGAGAAGATCAACGAGGATGCATCCATCGAAGAGGTTCACTCTCTCCCCCTCCCCTTTGTTCACTCATCCCTGAATTCAGTTGTTGGATGCCCGTTGCGTTCGTCTGATTGATTGGGGGAGGGCGATCGATATGAAGGCACTTGGGGGGAGATCACTCTATGGAAGGGCAGGCACCGACAAGTTCGACTGCATTGAGATGTGCGAGGGCAGGTATGAAGGGGATGGGAGAGAGAAGGAGAAGTGGGGCGGATGGACCAATGGATGTATCAGACCGTGGACGTACCATCCCGACTTCTACGCCTTCTGTGCCACCATCTACGTGCTGCACATGAAGGATTACATGAGTGTAGCCCCTGGAACGAATGGGAGATACGCGCCTGTGAAGGCGTTCAAGAGGTAGTATCTCTCCCCCTTACCTAGATGGTGTACATCCATTCCATTCAGACGTCTGGTTACTCTCGCCCTCTGGAGTGAGATCTTCGACGAGTGTTTCAACGTGTCTGAGGGGGACCCCCTTCCCTCGTGGTCTCTCATCCACGACAAACTCAAAGGATATTTCGTCGAGAACATGGACAGGTCTGCATGGAAAGATGCAGTTCGAAAATTCAACAAATCTCTCCAATCGTAAATCCATGTTTCCTATTGAATGCCCTGCTACTTGATGAGTATCAGGTTTGTATTGTATGGGTATTCACTAACTTGACATCTTTCTTTCATTTTTCTGCTCCGTATCTATATACTTGTCTTTGCTAATAACTCTTCATTCTTTGTAATGCCTTCATTGCTCTTCCATCACATTTACCTCAATTACATTGCTTGATTGTACCTAAAGTAACTATAAACATCATTATGTCAAGTTGTCATTGCTTGAATGATGATGTGTTCACTGATCACTTGCTCTCTACCTCAATCTCTCACCATGGAGGATGGCCTTCATTTTGGTGTGACCGTAATATTCGTAGTGTGCTGCTTCTTGCTCAAAAGTACGTTGTTTAAACAATATTTTTTTTTATCTTTTGTTTGTTTCATCTATTCGTTTCTCTTCGCTTTAATTTACGTAATACTTGAGGATGGCTGCATTCGAGGAACTGGGGTTGCTGCCTGAATTGGGAGAGGCCGTGGCTGAGATGAACTGGGAGTCAGTCAACATCCTTCCTTTCCGCCTTCTATCCACAATCAAAGAGCTACAGAGGAATATATACTTAATTATTAACTTAGTTGTTTAGACTGCCGACGGCTATCCAATGCGATGCAGTGCCCGCCATTCTTGGAGGAGGAGACGTACTCATCGTCAGTTCAGAGAGAGAGAGAGAGAGCGTCTTTATATTTGGGCAACCGTCATTGTTTGGAATTGATATGATGTACGATATGGAAAGAAAAGGATCAGGATTGGACGCTTGGAATTGTAGCGTGTGTTGATGAATGTCGTGGAGGGAGTGGTGGTTGCAGGCAGCAGAGACTGGAAGTGGAAAGACTGGCGCATTCTCCCTCCCTGTCACGCAGATTGCATACGAGACGAGGAAGGACGGAGGAGGAAAGAGAAACATCGCGAAGAAGGGTAAGAGGAGAGGGAGAGGCTGAGAGAAGGAGTGTCTGCAGATGAGAAAGTGTCTCTGAACACTCGCGATCGAGATGTGGGACTGGCGATCGACGAGAATGGACTGAGATGTGAGAGTAGAGCACCCAAGGTATGGAATGGAGCGAGAGCCAATGGGAGTGTCAGAGGAAGAGGTGAGGAGAGAAGGAGAGGGGAAGAGGGGAGGGGATGGACACTCAGGCAGATACTACTACGAAGTGGATATTGTGAGAGACGGACTGTGTAGAGTTGGATGGAGCACTGAGAGGGCCAATCTCAATCTGGGTGAGGAGAGAGAAGGAGAAGGAGAAGGGGGAGTGATTGAAGGGACGGATAATGAATCGTGGGGATTCGGAGGAACGGGCAAGAAGAGTCACAATCGACGATTCGATGATTACGGGGAATCATTCACGATGGGAGATACACTCGGATGTCTACTCGATCTGGAGGAGAGAACCATCAGGTTAGAGGAGTAGATGAAAGGAGGGAGGGAGGAGGAGTGATCTACCCTCCCCTCTCCTCTCCTTCCCTTCCTTCACTCCCCCTTTCAGTTGGTCTAAGAATGGTCTAGTCTTCCCTGCCGCCTTCTCTCTTCCTCCTTCCTCCGATGCTTTCTTCCCTGCAGTCCTTCTCCAGTCCTCAGCTCTTCTCTGCAATTTCGGCTCCACTCCATTCAAGTTTCTCCCAAAGGTATGCTAATTATCCAGTCGATGTGAATAGTGGTATGTCGATTGAGGGTTGGACGGGAGTGACGTCTGCTGCATCACTCTCCTTCCGATATGCACCCATCCACACTCCCTCTCTACGGGCACATAAGGTGAGAAGAGAGGGAGATAGGGGGGTGCCCGTATGGGCACCACTTGCGAATTGATGTTTGTTTTCTCAACCCACGTTTCGGAAGGGAGACAACAAAGGGATTAATCCTTTGTCATTTGTTCTCGGTTGCAATCGTGGGTCCCCTCGTATCCCACCCCGTGTGATTGCAGAATCCTCTGGCGATGATCCTCTCCCCCACATACGAGTTGGTCGAGCAGACTCTCGCCAATATCAATCTATTTGCTGCGAAGCTCACTGATCCCCCCGTGAGGACTGTGAGAGTTGCAGGAGGAGGAGATACCAGACAGATTATCGATCGAATCGATGAGGTACGGTAGAATGATGCTGTGGAAAAAATTGAGGAGGAATTCCTCATCGGGCGCAAAAAGTCGGGGAGGAGAAAAATGAGAACTTTGAAATTTTGAATTCGCGCTGTTTTATGTTTTACGCTCTATCTTGCTTCCCCGTGGACCAACCGATTTGAAACTTCAGATTTGGATTTCTCAGGGTCAGGAATGCTCCTATTTCAATTTGTAAGTGGATAGCTTCAAGGGGACGCGATTTATTGAAAATGGCGCGAATTAAAATTTCGAAAGTTCTCCTTTTTCCTCCTCCTTCCTCCCCAACCTTTTCCGCAGCATGAGAAAAAAGGGATAGGGAAGTGGATTGCAGGGAGTGGAGATTGTGGTGGGAACACCAGCTAGAGTGTGCGACCTAGTAGAAAGTGGGGGAATTCCAGTGGAGGGCATCCGATTCCTCATTCTGGACGAGGCAGATCAAGTGAGTGCAGAGAGAGAGAGAGGGAGAATGAATAGAGACGAGTTCCCCTCTCAGATGGTCTCCCAACAATCTGCTCGTATGATCGAGAGACTGATGGAGAAGTTGCCTAGAGTGACACTCGATGGAAAGAGACTGCAGGTGAGGGAGAGGGAGGGGGGATGGGAGCAGTCCTTTGCAGATCATCGTCTGCTCCGCCACTCTACATAACCAGCAAGTGAAGCAGTTTGCAGTGAGTCCCCTCTCCCCTCCCCTCTCCCTCTCTCTCTCCTCAACAGGACAGATACATGCACTTCCCTGCGTGGATCGATCTGAAGGGGATGGAGTCCATCTCGGAGACTGTCCATCACGTGGTCTGTCCCGTCGACCCTGCCAATGACAAGCAGTGGATCAGAGTGATGCACTCGGCCAATCGATTGGAGGTACGGTATCGATTGAAGAGGGAGGGAAGGGCAGGGACGAATGGCAGGACGACGGAGTGCATATGAGGAACGAGGTCCGTCCAGGGAGTGCGACTGAAGAGACTCTGTCGTTCGGGACGAAGATCCTCAAGGGAATCTACGTACTCAAGGTGAGATCTCTCGAGGGGCATTCAGTTGAGAGGAACTCCGATGATGACAGAGAAGAGTTTGATCTGCGAATCCTAACCTGATAGAGAATCTTCCTGCTAGGACAAGTCTTGCAATGAATTAGACGAGTCCATGGGGGAACCTCGAAAAGAGAAGAGACGGTGACTTTAGCGACTATTCCGTAGAGTGGATCGAAATAGTCGAAAGGCGAAACTGGACAGAACTGAAATTAGGAATTGCAGAAAAGAGAACTAAAAGGCGAATCTGAGGGGGCGATTTTAGATGGAGAGTGAGAGTGTTTAGTGATTGAGTGATTCTGTTGATTACTCTGATGGCAGGCAATCGAAGCACTCGAGATGAAGACTGCCATCATCTTCTGCAGAACGAAGCAGCAGTGTGATCAGATGGAAGCATATCTACGAGCGAATGGTGAGGGAAAAGGGGGAGGAGGAGGAGAGAGGGAGGAGGTTGAGGACACGATGCATCCTCCCTCCATGGAGATCGATCACCCGAAGAAAGGAGAGACACACTCAGTCGATTCAAGGTTGACTTGGAATGGTGGATGGATGGATGCCTCCCCTCTTGTAGACTGGTCGACTGGCCTTCCTCATCTGCACTGATGTGGCTGCGAGAGGACTCGACGTGGCTGCCATTCCCTTCGGTGAGAGAGAGGGGAGGAGAAGGGAGCAGCCAATGGGAATGCATTGCAGTCATCAACGTGACTCTGCCCGACGAGAAGACACAGTACATCCATCGAGTGGGAAGAGTGGGGAGGGCCGATCGAATGGGTCTCTCCATCTCACTCGTCTCCGATTTCAAGGAGAAGGTGTGGTATCACACGTGCAAGTGAGTGAATTCCCTCCGATGGGAGAGTCTCTCTCTTATCTGAGGAATCGAGGAGTGAACTGCACGAATAGAAGGGATGTCAGCGACAAGGGATGCACCATCTGGTACAATGAGAAGCAGGTGAGGGGTGAGGAGAAGGGAGAGAGGGAGGAGTGTCTGTATACAATGTGTATCCTATTACAAAGGAATAAAGTAGGAATTTGTGGGAATAGTGCGAAGTATGGACTTGCAGTTGTTAGGAGATATCGAAGAGCATCTCGGGATGACCATCTCCACTGTGGACTCGGACCTACGAATTCCAGTGGATGAGATGGATGGAAGAGTCGTCTATGGGGCGAAGAGGAGTACAAGTGAGTGAAGGGGAGAAGAGAAGGAAGAAGGAAGATCCCGATGATGAAGAGAATATTTGAAGCACGAATCTCGATGAGATATTGAATAGGTCACATCTCTTTGAACGAGAATGAAATGGTTATTCTCGTTCTCTGACACTATTCATCCATAGATCGTGGGTGTCTTTAGAGGGTCATCCACTCAGTGCAATCGATGACCTTAAAGGCGATACCTCACATGAACACACACGGAGATTCGTGAGAATGAGAACCAAAAGGCGAAGCTGAGGGACGAGAAAAGTGGGATAGTAGTTGTGAATTGAATATCGATTGGATTATTACCGTACTTTGCAGAGGCGAGTGGGACGAGCTATGCAGATAGATTGAAGTCCTCCGTAGCGCAATTGGCAGATCTCGAGAGGAATCTACAGACCAGTTATCTTACGATCACTCAATACTAGACCAATGTTTTGTAAATGTGTCCTGGGTACTGTATACATATTCCTGGAATTTCATAGGATTATTTATGCTTTTAGTTGTGTCAAAGAAGTTGATAAATTGGTTTCTCTTATGCGGTATTCATTCTACACAAATGGACGGCGGAGGGGCGGTCAAACAGGTTTATCCCCGTCCTTTTTCTACTCGAAGGTCTCTTCAGATATGTGGTATCTGTCTCCTTCCCTCTCCCCTCTTCCTCCTCCTCAGGAACTGCTCCCACTGTGTATGTCTCCCCTGTCTGCACTTCCATCTCAAGGTTCCCTCCCTCTCCCTTCTCTCTATCTCTCCCTCTAGTTCTGGGTCCTCCGACGACAGAAAGCTCGCATCAAGTGTCCATTCTCAACCTGTGCAGAAAGAATCCATGAAAACGACATCAAAGCTGTGCTAGACCCTGACCAGGTTTAAAACAATTTAAGCTGTTCCCTATTAGATGCACATTGGAGGATCTTCTCGATGTCATCACCCCTCCAAACGAAAGAAGTGCCCTTCAATATCACCATGATAAGCATGTCGTATGTCGTATCTCTGTTTTGGATCTCTCCCTCCTGCCTACGCAGATCACGTATGCTCTAGGAGGTGAGGACCGAATAAGGCGGTGTCCACTTTGCAAGGTAAGATCGACTTTCAAAAAAATTTCAGCCCGATGCGGTTCTCGAACCCGCGACAGCCAGATTAAGAGTCTGGTGCTCTACCGACTGAGCTAACCGGGCTTTCGTTGTCGCCGACCGATGCTTGTATATTTGAGGCGATATATAGTGAGGTGCGAGGTTGTCATTTCGTAAAGTGCGCGAATACAAGATGTCAAGCTCAGTTCTGTTGGGTGTGTGGCCACCCAGTGAAGAGTGTGAACCACTTCGCAGGTATTCCTTCCCTTCTCCCCTGTACTCTGTCTTTGAACAGGCTCGTTCTGTCGAATAGGCTACGATGATCTCTATCGAGGAGTGTATCTCCTTCGATTCGTCTATTCTACAAGTCTCCCCGTTCTCGTTCTTCTTCTCCCTTGGATTCTCACTCTTTTCTTCCTCATCTTCCCTCTCTCCATTTTATTCGCAATGCCCGTTGCCCTTTCCATTCGAATCTACAAATCATCGACCGATCGATCGAATCTCCTCCTTCCGGAAGAGTACTGTATGATGGTGACCAAGGTAAGATCCATCAATAACAAACCCATACACAGTATTCTAGATTCTTGTTGTCTCTATTCTCACCCTTCCATTATCGATCATTCTCGTGCCGAGTTCCTTCGTCACTTCTCTCTACTTGACCCTCTTCTACGGCGCAGTCATGTTTCTCAAAGTCTACATCGACAAGGTAAGTCAATCCACTCTTCCTTAGTACAATCATTGATTCAGCTTTCGACAGTGATTGACAGGCTCTTCTGTTTCCTTGCTTGTTTCGGGATGGAGGATTGGAAGGAGATGCTAAGGGTAGTTGGCGGATCACTTCCCTACCGTAACCCCCAAGATTTTTGAAGGACGCGCACGAGGCGAAAGAGGCAGCCGCAGCAGCAGATGAACACAGGAACGAAGAGGCATCGGAGAGGAAACTTCCTCCGCATTGAAGACCCCGCCCCCTCCCCTCACCCTCCACGGAGAGAATACAATAGCTTTATCGTCTTTCCAGACGGATAAATCATCCGCAATATATCAGCTTTTAACATATAAGAGGACAGACATGTATGAGACGGAGAAAAAGAAGAAACTCATCGAAAAGGATATGAGATGGGGAGGAGTGAGTAAATTGCTTAATAGAGATAGGAGAATCGATCAGGTATCAATCAATCAAAAATATCACAACGACTATAGCCGCGTATCTAGTATAGCAATCATTCAATAATATACAGTAAATAAGAAGGCATACTTCAAGGTATTTCAAGCTAACATTCCAATCTATTATTTTTCTCTGTATTCATTTGTGTGTCCGTCAAGAATTGTGAAGTGAAAGGAGGAAAGTGCGAGAAAGGAAGAGAAGTCGCTCGTATCGAGAGTAGAAATGCACTAGTGAAAGAGACGCGAATAAGACATACAGGGGGGGTCGATCGATGGTCGAGGGGAGGTCAGCAGATGACACAGCAACACGACTTCTTCCTTCTGTTCGGACTGCCATTCGAGATCGAATTTTTCTTTGAATCCCACCTACAATTATTAAAATGATTGATTGGATTACTGCCACTTGCTTAAGCGACGATTCAATTGCTTATAGAGTAGAATATACACTATGAAGCAGTTTGCATTTGAATCGAACAAATTCGTAGATGGGAAGCAGTTAAATCAGTTCAGTATAGTCTCTTTTCCAAACACGTTTCAACAATTTGTTTGTAGAGTAAAAATATAGGATCTCTGCTGGAAGTGGGAGGGATGGGATACCTTTGTGATCCCCTGGTGGGAGTACTCTCCTCCTCATCCTCTCCTCCCCTCTCCAGTTTCCTCAACCATTCATCGGGAGACATCGGCTTCGTCTTGCTTGCCGTCCCTCTTCAATTCAAACCCTTTCTTCCTTTATCTACTCCCACTTCCTTCATCTTCATATCCATTCCCAACAGGAGCGATATCACTTCCTCTCACCTGAGTACTCTCTTATTGGGGGAAGTCTCCCTTGCAGGAGTGGACATGATTGGTTGCGAGGTGGAAGGGCCTGCTCCAGTGGACAGATCCTCTCGAGACCACGATCTAAAGGGGGTCACTCCTCTCTCCCCCTCCTCTTCCTCTCACCTCATGAGGTCAGTCTTCTCAGCCTGTGCTTCCAATCGTGCAGGAGTGAGTCCCGTCTTGTCTCTCAATGACTGCCTCCTAATTGCTCCTCTCGCTGAGAATCCATTCTTCTCTGCCACCACTGGCTGTCCCGGCGATTCGAACTTCTTCCTCCTGCAATGCCCCTTCTCCTCCCCTCCCCTTCCCCCTCTCTGACCTCCTCGATTGTCTTCTGCTGTCTCTGACTCCGAATCCTCCTCCTGGTTTCCTCCTCTTCGCTTCTACACTCTGCAGCTGGCTGATCACTGCACGAGTGGTCACATCCTCCTCGCACAGATCTGACGAGAGGGGGATGCAAGAGGGGAGGGGAAGGGAGAGGGAGAGGGGGGGGGGGGGAGAACTCACCGATGGGCGACTCCATGTTGTTCGTCTTCGCATTGATGTCTCCCCCGTAGTCGCACAACAACTCGAGTAGATCGGGCTGCGCCCATGCAGCAGCAGCATGCACTCAAAAGAAGCAGTGATGGAGGAAGGAGCAGGGAAGACACTCGAGGATACCCCAGCTACACTATCTTCCGTGCTCAAGTATTTCTAGCTGCCTGGTAAGAATTGTTATTGTTATCCACTCTAGTTTTATCAGGAATCGTCCGCCTAATCAAAATGCATTTTATTTATATATTAAAATATAAATGTATGGGAAAGGGTGAAATAGTCTCTTTGTCCCCTACCGTACTCCTCGACCCCCCTCTCTTTCATATCCAAGCCACGTTACTCGCTTAATTAAGCATCGTGATCAATTATTCGCTAAGATTCATATCCCGGCTGTTAGAACTCCTTTTGACCATTGTAGTAAGAAATTACTTTTCGAGATTGACAAATGGACTCGTTAATCTACCCGTAAGAAATTAGCTCGTTCTAAAGATTTGTATCGCCATATTTCTTCTCTCACAAAACCTAAGCTATCTATACCTGAACTAGTTTCATCTGATAATGAACCAGTTTATGATACTTCTTCTAAGTCTAATTTACTTGCTTCTGAATTCGCTTCTCATTTCACCTTAGATGATGGCCTTCTCCCCCCTCTCTCCTCCTTACCCATCTCTCCTTCACTCTCTCTATTCACCTTTTTCCCTCATGCAGTTTACAAAGCATTACGCAAATTGTCCCCATCTTGCTCTACAGGCTATGATGGCATTCCTCAGATTATTTTCTCTAAGTGTGCATATGCTCTATCTACCCCCTTAGCTGATATTTACAACCTCAGTCTCATTTCTGGGACTGTCCCATCAGCTTGGAAACATTCCCTTATTACTCCCATTCCTAAGCCGGGCAAAGATAGCAACCTTCCCTCCTCTTATAGACCCATCTCTATCATTTCTCCTGTTGCTAAGACCATGGAACGTCTCATCAAAGACCACCTCAATACTCACCTCTCTCGCTTCAATATCCTCCCTTCCAACCAGCACGGTTTCCGTTCTGGTGCTAGTGTTATTACAAATTTATTGACTTGTCAAAATGATTGGACTACTTCTCACTCTAAAAAGCTTACAACTGATGTAGTGTACATTGATTTCACTCGCGCTTTCGATGTTGTTCCGTACCCTAAATTAATTGCTCGATTATCTCACTACGGTATCCATGGTAATCTACTATCATGGATCGACTCCTTTCTATCCAACCGCACTTTCTCCGTTCGTTTGCCCTCCGTGACTAGCGACCCCTTCCCCATCCTCTCAGGAGTACCACAAGGCAGTGTCCTAGGACCTATTCTCTTCTCCATCTATCTAGCTGATCTTTCTCGTCTCCTATCCAAGTTTCACAACGTATCCGTCCAATGTTATGCTGATGATGTCAAATTGTATATCTCCTACAATAAGTCGACCAAATCTGCTATTACTTCTGAATTTCAATCTGCCCTTGATTGCCTCTTTGAATGGACCCAACTCAACCAATTGTCTCTGTCTGCTTCTAAATGCTCTCATCTTCGTATAGGCTCCAAACAATCCTCCCCTCGCTACAATATTAATTCCATTCAGCTACCCCTCGAGAATAACGTCCGTGATCTAGGTGTTCAAGTCCGCTCTGACCTTAAGAATTCTTGCTCTATTAGAAACCGTGCTCAGAAAGCCACCTCTAAGTTATTCCTGCTTCTCAAAGCCCTCCCATTCAACTGCCCCACCATCCTTCTTCGTAGTTACAAAGCGTATGTCCTTCCCCTCCTTGACTTTGCTTCTCCTTTTTGGAATCCTCATTACTTATCTGACATTGAAACTCTTGAGAAAGTTCAACATATTTTCACCCGTCAAGTCTTTTATCGTTGCTTCCCCTCTCCTTCCTATCCTCTTTCTCTACCCTCCTACCCTGATCGTTTGAAACTTCTTGGCCTGCGCCCGCTTACTGAGAGGAGAGTCATAGGTGATATTTGTATGACTCATATGATTATGACTGGATCCACTATTATTCCCCGTTCGTCATTCTATGTATACAAACCTCAACGAGACCAGCGAGATCGAACATCAACATTTGGTATCAATATCGAACTGACCACTAGCACTTCTAGATTTCATTCCTTTCCTGTTAGAACATCCAGATGGTATTCCCAACTCCCTGAAGAAATTCGAACCGCCCCCAACATACGAGTATTCAAGCGCCGATTACTGAACCACCCCTTAATCGCCATACTCTCTCACACTGAATAATTACTGAGAGTCAATTCCCATTTCCTTGCTATTTGATCACTCATGTACCTTACTGTTTCGTCGCGCCTCGGGCGTAGATAAATTATTATTAATTATTAAATAGTAACCGGAAGTCCACAAGTCGTTGTCTCTCGTGTTCGGATTGAGTCTATTCCTGAGGAGGAAGACTGCCACGTCGTAGAAGCCATTCGCTGCCGCCACGTGCAACTGAAAGAGAGAGTGAGGATCTTCTTTTTCTTCACTAATGAGACAACAGTTCTACTCAATGTCCACCCCCTATAGATGCAATCCCTTGGCTGGCCACTCACATAGGTGCTCCCATCGGGCATCCGCGAATCGAGGGGAATCCCCTGCTGGTGCAACAACTTCATCTCACTCAGCATCTCCTGCAATCCCATCCATCCACCAATGCCCCCTCTCCCCCTCCTTCACTACCTTCTCCGCAGCTCCTCTCTCCTCATCGATGGACTGCTGAGTGATTCCCTTCTCTGCCATTCTATTCTCGATGACGTCAAGTGTTCGATCATCATCGCAGATGTCATAGGGCATGTTCCCATCTGCATTCACTGCCAGCAGATTGGCACCACTGCAAGACTCCTTCTCTTCCTTCCCCATCATCTCATTCCTTCATTCCCCCTCTCTCACAATTGTCAGCCCTCATTTTCCCATAGGGAAGCATATAATCAATGCGGATCAACCAAACGGTTTCCTCCTTCATTCTCGATGATCATTATCTCCGTTTGAAGAGGAGGAGAAAGAAGCAGAAAGCGCAACAATTAAATGTGACTCATCCCTCCCTCTGATTCAACTCCATCCAAAGGGGATCACAACAAGAGACTCCCCCCCCCCACTAACCTGTCAATGAGTATATGCACTACATTGATATGGGCACAGCAGGCAGCTGCATGGAGAGGGGTCTGCAAAGGGAGAGTGAGCGAGTGTCCAAGGAGTGACCAGGACTGCCCTCCCCTCTCTACTCACCCATGACTCCGTGTCCCGTGCATTCACATCCGCCCCTCGAGAGACCAGCAACTTCTCAAAAGATCAAAGATCACCAACCATCAATCATAACTACATGCAATCTGTACAATCGTTTCGATAGGAACGATAGAGTAGGTCATTGAAGGGTGTCTCCCCCCCTCACTCACCATAATCTCCACATTGTCATCGATGGCGCATTGATGGAGTGGCGTCAGTCCATCCTCATTGTGCGAATTCGGATCAGCTCCCAAATCGAGCAATCGACCGACTGCAATTCCCTCTCTCTCCCCTTCTCCCTCCCTCCTCCCTTCGTACCCTCGTGTATATCATTCCTGCTGGTAGCATCTAGTAGTTCGATCTCTTCACTGAATCTCAGTCGTGGCTTCCTCGGGGGAGGGGGGCGGGCGTTCTTCTGATACTCTGCATTCACTCGCAGTTGATTCGCACGGCGGGTCCTGCAATCAACCATCCATTCTCCCTCTCCTCCCCTCCCCCATCCCTATCCCCCCATCTTCGCCCATCCCAGTCCACACTCCATAATTAGCTTATTTCCCTCCCCAAATCTCATATCTTTCCTTGTAATCGAGTAGAGGAAGAAAGGATAAGAAGTCTAGCCGCCTAAGTTTGTGTACGGTCAACGAGTGTTACTCATCGTTGCCGTCTTCTATCGAGGAGCGTGCGATTTGGATGATCACAAGAGGATTGAGATAGGATTTATAGAGATGAATATGGCAATTATGGAGAAGTGGGGGGGGGGATAGTTCATTGTGATGGGCATAGCAGATGATCAGTCCCTCTACTCGCATCCCCCAGGCCAAAGAATGAGTCACGTCGGGAGAAGAGCAGTGATGGGCGAGATGATTCACTTGATATACTCACTTCCATCCCCTCGCTTATCTCTCTCTCCCTCTCCTTCTCTCTCTCCTATACAAGCCCTCTAGCTATCAGTCCGACGGTATCAGTACGACCGCCATTCCTTACCCACTGACTGCATGCAAATGGAGGGGGATGCATACCTGGCCAGTTGTATCCTCTCCTGAGTATTCATCTTCTCGATATCTGGCAGCTCAGCTGCCAGTTGAGAATGGTCGATCATACTCATTGTCGATGGAGGGAAGGATGTCAACCAGACTGACCAACCATCTCAATCACAGACTCACTCAGAGACACGCGAGAAGAAGGAAGGAAGGGAAGAAGGATGATCAATAGTGGAACACGGCCAATGTAACGGAAGAGAGAAATGGAGAAAGAGGATGGATACCCATCTAAACATCCATGAATCCAAGAGGATTCGAAGAGCACCTCAAGCAAATGAAGCGTTTAGAGTAACGAAGAATGAGAAGAGGAGGAATGTATAGAGAACAAGAAGGAGAAGAAGGAGGAGGATGAGAGAAGGAGAGAAAGGACAGATTAAAGTTTGGCCCGTCAACTTGATAGGAAATAGTGTAGAAGACGTTGAAAGTCGAGAAAGGGAATGTGAGGCGAAAACTACGATTAGAAGAAGGAAGAGAGAGAGGGAGAGAGGGGGGGGGGGAGAGAGGAAGAGAGAGAAATGGAAGAAAATGAGAAGCAAAATACTGAAGACATTCACGGATTGAAAACAATACTCACTGTATCATGTACGCGAAATAAATATTTAAAGGGAGAAGTGAGAACTGTCAATTGGAGAAGAAGTAAATGAGGAAATGGAGAGAAGAAAGGAGAGAACGAAATGGAAGAAGCTATGAAGGGAACAAGATGAGGGATATGAAGCGTGCTCTTGAATTAAAGGAGAAGAAGAGAAGCGAAGATGGAGGGGAAAGAGAATAGTGTCTCTTCTGAGTGGAAAGAGGGGAAGAATAGGCAATCGAGAGAACCAAGAGAAATCATAGTGATAAAGTGACAATAAATCGATGGAGCACTATCGTTACAGTTTAGAGATGACCTTCAATCGAATATGAACGGGGAGATAGGAACTGGGAATGGAGAGGAGGCGAGAGGGAGAGATCAAGAGAGGGAGAGAAGGGGAGAGAGGGGCAATACTGCTTGCACATTCAGAAACACCCTCAGGTGGGTTTCCATGCCCTGGGGCTACCCTCAGAGGAGTCTCCACTGCTGCGAACAATCGCCCATTACCAGCATTTAGATAAATCACATTTCAATCTATGGTACAGGCCGACGCGACGCGTTAGTCAGCGCGTCGCGGCTCTCTCTCGCGCACCCGGCTCACAGGTAGAATGGAAGATGGAGACACAAGAGGTGGTGCAGAGAGAGAGAGGCCAGTGGTAGGAGAGGGACAACTCCGATCATACGCAGTAGAGACACACTCACTGACCTCTGTTGACTTAGCCCTTGGCAATCAGCCGAACTCTTTCATAGAAATGGCCTTAGTAATTATTCAACGTTGATCATATCAGGTATCTAGTTACAAAATAAGATTGGAGGCAGACTATCGATTATCGAGTACTGGTTCATTCGGGTGTATGCAACATGAAAGGGAAAGTGGCGGCAACGAGGGCGTGGCCCATCTTCTAATCGATCCTATTCTTTTCTATCACAGCAAGCATCACTACTATCAACGAGAACCACCGCCATTCTAGGTGACAAACGAATTATTTGCCTTTCCTTCTTTTCTTACACGAGCCGGAGCAAGGAGAAGGAAAGTTGTCTGTACTAGTCCCACATTCATTCCTGACTCAGCTCGGCGTCTCGACGTATCCTACCAGCATCCTACGCATATATTTTTTATGTTTTGTGCACGTCTAATAGTGGCCATATAGGTGAAATAAGCGGAGATGGATCGAGTGGACACGTACACGACTAAGGCTCCAGATGGAACGTACGTTACGACTACGACCAAGACGCACACCAAGTACGAAGAGGATATGGCAAGTTACAACGTATTCGTTAGATACAATTAGATTTGCACAGGTGTATCGAATCGGAAGAGGATCGTTCAACAAAAATCATCTAATGTCTCTACAAGGAATTTTCAGAATCTTGGAAATCGTATGTTATCTCAATTTAAATATCCCTGTACGGAAGACTAGAAATAGAGAGCAAACACTGAATGAAAAAATAAACGAAGACTATTTCAACAAAGAAGATTACACAAAATCAACAAAATCTCGAGAAAAAACGGGAAAAAACTCCTTAGAAAATCGATCAGTAGACCTACCGTAACCATTCAATATTCTCTGTAAATTCCTTATTTTCAAAAAGTATCGATCAATTAGTAGAATTTTTCAGCTTGCTGGGCTGATGATTATTTCTCTCGTCGTTTCCGTTTTTGGTCCTGGACCGTTCAAAGGTATGGAATGCTTAAATATAAATAGTTCTAGGAAAGGGGGATCAAAAGAATTAGTCTAGAAAAAACGGGTACATCTGATTGGAATCTTACGTAAGAGAGAGAGCATATCTAGTGGTAGCACGTTGGGGATCTCAACGCCCATTTTAATCAGTACTTGATAGTCAATAGTTTCAAGGCTAATTTAATTGTAACTACTTGCACCTAATTGGAAAATTATACATAATGCTTTGAATGCTCGATTAGCGACTGTAGTTTGTAATAGTCTCTGAGTATCATCGTTCGCTTGAAGGGGGGATGCTTGAGGTGCTCTCTTCGGCCAGACAATTCTTCTCATCTTCGCTGGAGTGGCTCTCTGTCTCTCATTCATCTTCCTCATCGTCTACATCTTCAACCTTCATGAGACTCATCTCGACTTCTGGCCTTGGAGAGTTACGGTAGGTATCCCAGCCATGCTCCCTATCATCTTTCATCTTAAGGACATAGTCTTCTGTGGGGTTGCGGCAATCTTCTATCTCGTCTTCTCTATAGTAGAAGGGTACTATTCTACTGGATCGTGGGCTAACAACTGCAATGACATCGGGGCAGATGGAATCATGCACAATGGATGCAGATTCGTCTACGAGTGGGCATTCGCAGCAGTCAGTCATCCATCAGCTAGTTCTCTTCTCAAACTCAGTCGACCCATTGCAGTTCCTCTGTTTCTGCTGTGGACTCATGTACGCAGTCTCGGCCTTCATCGCCAACAGAACTCGACCTTGATATACCTCGGTGGTAGCAGCATTGCTCAACGCTCAGTGACTACATTCCATATCAACTGCCACCTCGGAAGCATAATCATTACCCATACCTTGCATAATCTTACAAAACACACAATAAAAATATTATTTTATAGTAATTTCCGTATTAAAAGTCTGCAAATAGGTTTTTAACAATAATTTTGTATGAACAATTATTTTGCTAGAACTAGCCGATTGAAAAAAAAGTTGAATAAATTACAGGTGGAGGTGGCGATCACATAAATGTTACTAGGCTCGTAACAGTGAGAAGAATGAGAATACTCTTCGTGGAATGAGGGGGGAGGGTTGTCTTAAGCACGCGATCTCGTGTACTTGCCCCAGATGTGAAGGACGAAGACGGAAGCGATGAAGACCAGAGACATCACAAGGACGGGAACGGGTCCGATCTTGAGACCAGTCGAATCCTCAGTGTAGAACTTCCAGAGTCCTCCATTGTTAACTCCGGCGCGAGAACGAACGGCAGTCGTCGTCGTCGTTCCTCCGGTTTTCCTACAAACTATCCATTCACTATCGAACTTTATTTTTAGATTTCCAAGGATGATCTAACGAATTCACGCTGACATCTTCTTCAGAATACCGTTTCAGTTTAACACTATTCAATCCTTGACAAGTGCATTGTGAAGCATAACACTAAGCGTGAAAGTCAGGCCAGGAATCATTGATTGAGCATATCTATTCATGAAAATCAGAATGTTGGCATGAAAACTATGAAAACCACGAAACTAAACAAGAACTAACCTCTGACGAAGCTGGGGTCCGGCAGCTCCGGTGGGAGCACGGGTAGAACGGCCAGGTCTCGCGGTATCAGACTAAAATATAACAAATGAATTGACTTTGAAAATCAATTATTGATTTTATAAATCAATTATTAATTAATAGCAATAAAAAATACTTACTTAAAACCAATTGAATATAAAAACGTACATTCCCAATGCATTAAAAAATGAATATATTTAACACTACTGTGTCCATGAATCGATATAGAAAATAGATAATTGAAATAAGGAACCAACCATGCTAGAGTTTCTTCGAAGAATGGAAGAATAAAGTCCCTTCTGATGAGAGCGTTAGCGCGAGGATTGGATGCCCCTGCGTTGGCTTGAAAAATCTAACGAACTGCAAGTTCTATACAGTACAAAGGATAGAAAAATAATGCTTGTCGGGGTAGGACATCGACTTCAAATTTTGGAAGTTTGCCAAAGTTTCGTTAAAAACAGGAAAAATTCTGTATGCGGCTCCGCCCATGGTCCCCTCGGGAACAGAGTGTAGCGTAGGACTCCGCCCACTGTCTATTATTGTTTTTTTTCCCGTCTACGTCAATATTCATTTGTCTGGCTCTTTGCACACATTTCAACGGCTTTTCTTATCAAAATAATTTGCTTCTTGTTCTTGAGCTCCACACCTAAACGCCATAAAAAGTTGTGGAATGCGTTGTTACCAGAACCTCTTTTACTTGTTGTTTTCAAGAACTCTTCAAGTGAATGTTGATTGTTAATCGATTATCTCTTTCCAAGTTGTTCCTTTTTCATTGTTTATCGCCTTACTCTCGTGTCTTCTTTCTGTTTGTGAATTGATATGTGTAATAGTGTATCCTCCGATTTTCATGCTTTGATAAGCGAGATTATAATCTGCTCGGAAAAGGACTTAGCATCACATCATTCTGAACTTTCTCCACTTTGTGCCCAATTCGCTCCTCGAGTTCTCAAGGGCAGCTATTTTCGCGCGCCGTTTGAGTGTCTCACTGCGTAAACAATTTAGATCATCTTGTTTGCACTGCGGTAATCAATATTTTCTCGTTAGTATCTTTATTTTTAAGGTAATTCCCGGTCTGATAGTCTCTTCTTGAGATGGCAGGCCTCCTAGCCAAGGTATGTATCATAAAGTTCACCCCCAGTTAAGAGACCTCTGTCAGTTTACGACTTTTGCATACTCTGATTGATAGTGATCGCGGGACGATGAGATGGACTACGTAGTATGCATTGAGGGCACTAGATAAAAGGAGTGACTGCATGGAATGACAAATGAGTGAAAGATGGAGTATGTAGATGCATATCAGGCAGCGGCAGGAGTGGTGGCAGTGGGCACTGCAGTCTACGCAGTCGACGTCACGAATGAGAGCAGATTCAGGAAGCAGATGGTGGGGGAGAAGTATTGAGCATCTGAATGACCCCTCTCAGACATCCTACTTCCGATATGCCCACGCCGATCTACTCACTGATCTGAATAAGCGACAATCGGGATCTCTCCCCACTAGAACTGATCTCCTCTCCAATCTTAAGTCCGGAGAGGAATTCGACATTCTCGTTATCGGAGGAGGAGCTACTGGAGCAGGGGTTGCTCTCGACTCACAGACCAGAGGTTCACAATCGATGAGATATTGAGAGCATTCATTTTACACTACATTCATTTTACAATTAAGTCAATTTGAGGGTTGAAGACAGCTCTGGTTGAGCTGGATGACTTCTCATCAGGGACTTCTTCTAGAAGCACGAAACTAATCCATGGCGGAGTACGGTATCTGCAAGTGAGGAGAATCAACGATTGGTGTGATCGATAACTGAGGGGATTGCAGGCAGCGATCTTCGGATTGGATCTGGAGCAGTACAGGATGGTGAAGGAAGCTCTGTTCGAGAGGGCGAATCTCCTCGAGATCGCCCCCCATCTATCCACTCCTCTCCCTATCATGCTCCCCGTGTACAAGTGAGTGAGGAGGAGACTCTCCAAGGAGACACTCACTCCTCTCCAGGGTCTGGCAGATTCCCTACTTCTGGGCCGGAATCAAGGCCTACGATTTCGTGTCTGGAAAGCGAGTCCTCAAGAGCAGTTTCTACATCAACAAGGAGAAGGCGCTGGAGAGGTGGATGCCCCCCCAGCTCCTCCTCACTCTCCCCTCTGCAGATTCCCGATGCTGAAGAGGGAGGCTCTCAAGGGAGCTCTCATCTACTACGACGGGCAGCACAACGACGCTCGAATGAATCTCGCCATCATCCTCACTGCCATCAGACACGGAGCCACGTGCGTCAACCATGTCAAGGTATGGAGTGAAGGGGAGGGAGGGACGGAGGGGACATCTGTGCAGGTGGACAGACTGCTCAAGAACGAGGAGGGCAGAGTGGCAGGGGCGAGAGTGAAGGATATGGTGACTGGAGCAGAGTGGGATGTCAAGGTGAGAAGAGGGAGGGAAGGAGGTGGAGGGAGGAGAGAGATTGCAGGCCAAGTGCGTCGTCAATGCGACAGGCCCCTTCACGGACACGATCAGGAAGATGGGGGATGATGACTCGAAGGCCATCTGCCAACCTGCAGTTGGAGTGAGTCCATGGGAGGAGGGAGGGAGAGAGAGAGGGTTGAGGTGCACATTGTCCTTCCTGGATACTACTCTCCCTCTAACACGGGACTACTCGATCCTTCGACCTCCGATGGACGAGTAATCTTCTTCCTCCCATGGGAGAAACACACTGTCGCAGGTGAGGAAGGAAGAGAAGAGGGAGGGGAGAGGGAGATACAGGCACCACTGATGGAAACGCCGAGCTGACCTTCTCTCCCGCCCCCAAAGACTCCGAGATCGAGTTCATTCTGGGAGAGATCAGGAGATATCTGAGTGCAGTGAGTCATCCCCCCTCTCCCCTCGAGGAGTGATTCTCTCTAAGGATGTCTCTGTCCGTCGTGGAGACGTCATGTCTGCATGGGCTGGTCTTCGTCCTCTTGTGAGAGATCCCAATAAGAAGGACACCAAGTCACTCGCCAGAAACCATATCATCGAGGTGAGCAATCCTTGGGTTGTGGAGTGAGAGAGTGCTTGCAGGTCTCTAAGTCTGGTCTGGTGACGATAGCAGGAGGGAAGTGGACCACGTATAGACATATGGCAGAGGAGACTGTGGATGCAGCTGTGAAGGAGCATGGACTGAAGGAGAAGAACCCGTGTGTGACACCTGGTGAGGAGAAGGGAAGGGAGGGGAGGAGAGGGAGGAAGTGCAGGACTCATGCTGGAAGGAGCTCACGAGTGGGATCCCCTCCTCTACATCCATCTGGTACAGGACTACGGATTGGAAGTGGATGTGAGTAGAATGGGAGCGGGATGGGATGGGGAGGGATGGGATGGTTGTGTGGTGTGCAGGTAGCTCAGCATCTCTCGACGACGTACGGTGATCGTGCCTTCGTGGTGGCGAGAATGGCGAAGATGACTGGAAAGAGATGGCCGATTGTCGGCCATCGACTGCACAATGAATTCCCCTATCTGGAGTGTGAGGTGAGTCCCCTTCCTTCCATACATTTTCATTAACCTCGGCGAAACAATATAAGAGCCCGGTTTCGTAAGAATCGGACAACGTACTGAAGGGTCTGGCACAGCACTTTTTCGAAAACTTGTGGAAAGGGGTTCTCAAGTGTGCTGATTACCGTGGTCAACTTCATTTTGTACCATCTCGTTCGATTTGACCAGGCTGCATACATGCACTATGTGCCCTTCTCATCATAACTCAAGAACCGAATGATGAATTTCTGCCAAACTTTCATAAGGCTAACATTAGTTCCTAACTAAGAGATTGGCATCAAATTTGCATATTTTCCTACTATGCAAATTAATGAAAATTTGGTTCTCGAATATAAGGCCGAAAGCAAAAACGAGCTATACACAGAAATGTGCGCCTTGACGAGGGGATCATTTTTCTTATGCTATGTAGGGTATTATAACTAGACATATTTTTGCTATAAGTGATTTTCCGACGATTTTGTCAGTCCTGAACCGCAAACAATGCTCGGAGAGTGTAGAATGACTATGATTTTCTTTGTTCAGGTCAATATTAATTGAATTTATCGTTGCGAAGAGTGAAACTCATTTTAATTCTACACTCTCCGAGCATTGTTTGCGGTTCACGACTAACAAAATCGTCGGAAAATTACTTATAGCAAAAATATGTATAGTTATAATACCCTACATAGCATAAGAAAAATGATCCCCTCGTAAAGGCGCACATTTCTGTGTATAGCTCGTTTTTGCTTTCGGCCTTATATTCGAGAACCAAATTTTCATTAATTTGCATATTTGGAAATTATGCAAATTTGATGCCAATCTCTTAGTTAGGAACTAATGTTAGCCTTATGAAAGTTTGGCAGAAATTCATCATTCGGTTCTTGAGTTATGATGAGTAGGGCACATAGTGCCTACATGCAGCCTGGTCAAACCGATCGAGATTATGCAAAATGGAGTTGACCACGGTAATCAGCACACTCGATAACCCCTTATCACATGTTTTAGAAAAAGTGAAGTGCCAGACTTTGTTCGACTCTTACGCAAACGGGCTCATAAGTGGCTACCATTCCCTGGGATGGCAATATACGTGGCTATCAATAAGGTGATTTGTTATCTGCACACTACGGCGCATCTTTTGAGCCTACTCCAGAGTCTCTAGGCCAAAGTTGGAAAAATGCAAAAAATTACTGTATTTGCATATAAGTGACTCCCGTTCACTAGGATGATAATATAAGTGGCTACCAATAAGGTGATTTGTTATCCGCGCCCCACAGCGCATCTTTTGAGCCTACTCCTAGATCGGACGGACTAAATTATGTTAAAGTGGGTACCCTCGGAGTCCGAGGGTACGAAAATGTATGCTTCCTTCCCTTCCTTCGACCACTCCCTTGAATGCAGGTGAAGTATGCAGTGCGTGAGTACGCCTGCTCGGCCATCGATGTACTCGCAAGGAGACTCAGACTCGCCTTCCTCAACACTTACGCTGCCCATGAAGTGCTCCCGAAGGTGAGAGAAGGAGGGGGAGGAAGGAGGGGGGAGTCGTTGATTGCAGGTGGTGGAGATAATGGCGGAGGAGTTGAAGTGGTCGTCGGCTGAGCAGAGGAGACAACTGGAGGAAGCGAGGAAGTTCATCGACATGGTGGGAGAATAGAGGGGATCCTACTAGATATACACATAAGATGATCACGAAAAACATCGGCAACTTTGAAAAGTCTGCTCGATTTATTATGCAATGATCTTGATACTTACTATGAATAGGGTGGAGGATTGGAGGCAGGAGTCACTTGATGGGTGAATATTGGGAGTGATGGAATGGAATTGCAGGAGATGGGACAGGAGGCACGTGCACAATCTGTGTCCAATGTGGCACTCAATCTCACGAGAGAAGAGATGCAGGTGAGGGGGGAGGGAGGGAAGGGGAGAGAGATAGAGGGGAGGGGGGGAGAGGGGAGGGGTGGTGGTGAGGGAGGCATCATTGCAGGCAGCCAAGTCTCGTTTCAATCAATTGGATCGAGACAAGAAGGGTCACATCACGGTCAATGACCTCAGAAGACACTTCAGAGTCAGTTCAATCGAGATTTTTCCCATTTATCAGTCATTTATGTTGGATATGATTCCTTTTCTCACGCTCTTCTACTCCTCCGCGCTACCTGCGGCCAAGCTGATTTTTTGTTACACTGTCTGGCTCTCTCTCTCGGTTTGGCGTGCTCTCTAGTTGCTAGAAAAATGAAAAACTGTGTAGCAGCCCCATCCCACGTTAATTAACATGGGAGGGGGTTGCTTTGCTGCCACATCCTGGCCACGCTTAGGCTAAACTAGCGCGGATAATTATAGCGTTTTGGAAGACCGTGTTTTCTCACGTGGATTCCGTTGAGGGGATGAAGTGGTTGCAGGAGAACAATCAGAAGATCGACGAGAGACTCCTCCATGAATTGTTGTGTGAAGTGGATCTGAACAAGAATGGAGAACTGGAACTGGCTGAATTCTTCCAGGTATTTTGGCTAAATAACACTTTTAAAAAATGTTGGGTAACCAAAATAAGATTAAAGTTGGAAGATTAAAGTTTACAGAACTCGTGCTATTGTTAGCATCAAATATAGTAATTAATGACTAATATTTGATTTTGAGTTGTACTCTGGCCTGAAGGGAGGTCAAGTGTCTCACAATCGATTGGTTCGATACTTGGATGAGGCTGACGACGTTGGTCTCAAGGCGACGAAGGTGACTCGTTCTGGAGGAGGACTGTAGATGACTCCCCCCTTCCCCCCTCCCCCATTCTCAGACTTAGTCTGCATATTCTCCCCCGTGAGACAGTTAGTGAAGTGGTCGATCCCCGCTGGCCAAATAATGCATTGTAATAATCTAGCTTGTATCATGCTTGTCTATCATTCTTACTCCCCCTCACACACACTCTGAGTCTCAGTACAAGTTCTCCCCTCGAGAATAGTTGCATTACAGTACTTTCCCATTCGTAGCAGAATCCTTATGCAGCCAGAGCACCGATCGATAGTCATCAACTAAGAGTAATACAGTATTTCCCAGAGCATGCACTTACTGTGTAGAGTATTCCAATAAATTAATCTCTCATCCTAGTGCAATTTTTGTATACATTTGAATAGTCAAGTATACACGAATTACGAATGAAATGTTTAGTTTATTGATTGTTTAGCATGAGGGGAGTAAGCACACTTGAAACGTTGGAAGTAAGTTAGGGAACCCGTGAATGAATGGAAATACAAGGGGACTTGTCTACAATGGAATGATATGGCTGTCTTTCTCCCTACACAACTTAGATATTAGTTTGAGAGGGGGGGAGTCGTTTGAAAGGGTAAAGTGAGATGCCTCTGATGTCTACCTGTGATGGTTGGCTACTAGTGAGTCTCCTTCTCACCATCTCCTTCCATACTCTGCCATCCTCCTCCTTCTTATAGCTAGTCGTGCCTTCCGAGTGATGTTCAGTCTGGAAGAGAAGGAATGTCTCCTCCCTCTCCAAGGGAAGGGAAGCCCTCTCTTACCTCCTGGCCATCTCGAGGAAGTCATCGGCCTCATTGAGCATCTGGACTACATTGTCAGAAGGAGGCATCTCTCCAGGGGGACCATCGAAGGAAGGAGATGGAGGGAAGGAAGGACTTCTGAATGGAAGAAAAAGAGAGAAGGAGATGGGGGGGGGGAGAGATATCTCACTGAGTGGAAGGAGGGAGGACAGTGGTGGAACGAGAAGGAAGAGGAGCTGGAGGAAGGGGTCCTGAGAGAGACAATCAACCACCCACTGGAGAATAGAATCACCTCTGATTCCATTGAATGCCAAGTCATCTGGAATTGATGGAGGCAGTGATTTCACTGAGATCGCTGGAGATACCGTAGCGAAAGCCCTGAATGGATACGGTAAGTGACAGTGAAGAGAACGGGTTATCGATTAGCACAACACTCAGGATGTCACTCGGAATGGAGAAAAGCGTTGCATGCAACCTGGTGGTCCCTGTTCTCCTAGTCTTCGTGGTAGGAGGAGGTGTTACTGTAGGCACCGCAAGGGTTACGGTAGTTGCCTTCGATACTGTAGCCGTCTTGGGTACGGTACTCGTCTTGCTAATCGCAGAAGCGGTCTTGAGTGTGGTAGTCTTGTCTGTACGAGGTAGAATGAGCTTGACTCGAGGAGTGGTGGGAGGTCTGTGAAGGAAGGAAATGAATGACACTCTGAGTGTTAGGAGATCGAAGTGAGAAGGAATGAGCAGAACATGAAAGGGTTAGGACATCACACGAATGAGAGAGAGGGACGAACCCCCCGGATGAATCAGTTGATGACTCGAAGTTGAATTCATCCGGCAAATCAGAGATATCGAACTGAGGAGAAGAAACGAAGGAACGAGAAGTTGTGAAGATACGAAGATTCTGATCGAAGGAAGGAGAAGAAGAAGGAGAAGGAGGAGAAGGAGGAGGAGGAGAGGGAGGGGAGTCTCTGAAGGAACATAAAAACATTGAGAAACAAAATGGAGATACCTGAAGAGAGAAGTGGAATGGGGAAGGGGAAGAGGGGGTGAAGAAGTGGAGAGAGGAGGAGGGAATGAGGACTCAGTGGAAGAAGGAGCTGAATCATTCTCATTCGACTCCGATGAATCGAAAGAAGTCGATGATTCCGTAGAGGGAGAAGAGGATTGATCTCCTTCGATGGAAGAAGAAGTGGAAGGAAGGAAGGAAGAGGGAGTTGAAGATGGAGTGGAGTGAGAAGAGGAAGAGGAAGGGAGGAATGGAAAAGCGAATGGGGATGATGTAAGATGGAGGGGTTCGAGAGTGGGAGGAGGGAGAGTCGAAGAGAGGGTCGTTGAGGAGGAATCTGTTCGGAAGGAGGAAGAGTGATGGAAGGGAGAGATTGAATCACTGCAATGGGAGATCGAACTGAGAGGACGAAAGACGAGAGACGGAGGGACGAGAGAGACTACCTGCCACTCTATCTACTCCATTCTAAGGACGAGACTGGACTGAGTGAAGATTGAGACAGAATGAGATAGAGAGAGGAAAGAGAAGAAAGAGAATCGAACCGAGGAGAAGTGCGAGTAGGAAGAGAGACCGTAGTCCTTCTACTCGAGGAAGGAAGGAGTGATCTGAAGTGATCATTGAGGAAAGAGAGGAAGGAAGGAGTACCTTGAAGAGGTAGAAGAAGAGGGAGAGAGGGTAGAGGGAGGGGGCGAGGGAGAGAGAGTAGATGGAGTAGTCTCGAATGTCGTCGATAGGGGAGTCGTCAATTGAGTCGTCGTAGTACTCTCAGTGGATGTCGTGGTGGAGGGAGTAGTAGTGAGAGTAGTAGATGAAGGATCGAGTGAAGTGAGAGGAGAAGAGGAAGTAGAAGGGAAGGGAGAAGTATGAAAAGGAGAGAGACCCGATCGAAGGGGAGAACGACTGCAAGGAATGATGAGAATGAAGGAAGAATGGAGAAGGAACTAACGGAGGAAGAGTGAATCTTGTAGAGGGAAGACGAGGTCGGAAGGATCGAGAGGGAGATACCACGGAGGGAGAAAGAGGAGATCTGAAGAGTAGAGGAGAGAGAAGGAAGAGGAAGAGTGAGAGAACCTTCCAGAGGGAATGAATTCCTGTTCGTCATTAGATAGGGCCTCGACCCTTCGTGGTGGTTGGGGACGCTGTCTGGGAGGAGGAGGACGAGGTCGGAAGGGATGAGGAGTTTGGATGAATACTCGAGGAGATGGAACTGAAAGGAGAGAGTAGAGAATCAACAATAAAAAATATGCCAAAATATAGAATTGAAAAGAGAATAAATGGGTGTGATGGAGTGAGATGGAGAGGATGTTCCTACTAGTGATGCCAAAACGATATCGGCAAGCCGGCTTGAATTCGCATTCAACCCGGATATTCAAGATGAAGCCGGATTGAAGGACGATCCGGGTTGAAGGACCATCCAGGACCATCCAGGTCCTTCAAGCCGGCTTCACCGTTGAATTTCCGGGTTGAATCCCGGCTTCAAGCCGGCTTGAATAGCAGTGTTGAAGCCGGCTTCAATCCGATTTGGCATCACTAGTTCCTACCAGGAGTGGTAACTTCTCCAAATGGAGGTCCTCCAATGCGGAATCTGAAAGGGAAAATATTGAAAGGGGAAGGGAAGAGAGGGATAGTGATTAGAACAATCGCACACCGCCACCACTTCAAATGGAACTCATAGAAAGTTAAGGAAGAAGAAGAAAGTGAATGAGCATCGGAAGAGAAGAGGAAGGAACTCCTTCCTCTTCCTCTTCCTCTTCTTCTTCCGATACTCTTTCGATCACTCCAATCTTCACAGCAAACCTATCGTTCTTCTCTCGTGTAGACATCGTTTCGAATGAAGAAGAGATTCGAAGAGGACGAGGAAGAGCAGAGGAAGGTCGAGAGGAGGGTCGAGGGGAGGGACGGGGAGAGGGACGGGGGGAGGGACGGGCATGGGGGACTACCATCACCTCACTAGACTCTTCCATTGAATCCACAGGGAGAGGTACGGTAACTCTCTCAGATGATTCTTCTCTATCTTTAGATGGGGTTACTGTAATTCTCTCGATGGATCTATCCCGTCCTCGTTCCATACTCCCCCCATGGACGAGTCTCATTGAATGAATTCTGCCAGCCTGAGTCCTGGATGGAATTCTTCTCAAGCCGTTGGTTACGGTGCCCTCGCGGGTTACTATAGGTGGCTGAAGAGTGTCCTCAGGTGGGATGCTAGCCATTGATCCATCGTGGGTTACGGTAGTGGATGTGGGTCGTGTTGTTACGGGGAGAGGGGGCCGACGTCGACTGAACCCATGAGAAGACCTCGATCTAGGAGTGAATCCCCTTTGGAAGAAGGGCTGACGGAAGGGAGAAGGAGGAAGAGAGAAGAATGGAGGTCTGGAATGAATGATTAGATCAGAGAATGACACTCAAATAGAAGAGAATGGGAAACGAAGAGAAATGTTAGTGATATGGGAAGGAAGGATGACACTCGAAGAGATGAGGGGAGGGGGGAAGAGAGGATGTGAGAGGAGAGGGAAGGGGGAGGAAGAGAGGAGATGAGTGGGAGAGGGGAGGTGAGGAAGAGAGGAGGAGGAAGGAAGGAGAGGAGGAAGAAACGAGGCGAAAATGGGAGGGGAGAGGGGAGTAGAACCTTCTGAATTGTAGAATGTTTCCATTCCTGTCCACTGTGATCATGTGTCGTTCACCCTGGGAAGGATGGGATGTTATATCCCTTCATTCAATCCACTCCAATCCATTCCTTACATCTCCGAATGCTTCAAGTCTCCTCGATATCTGTCTCTCGTGTCTTTCCCCACTGGCTCGAGTTATTCGGACGAAGTCTCTTCGAGGAGGAGGCACGTCGCTGCAATTATGCATTTCATTTCAAGAGTTTCGAATCGTAGATCTGGACAGTACATAGTAATATCAACACGGTTCTGTATACTGCATCTTCCAAGTTCTCATGCCTTTTGGCGCAGAACTCGGAGGGGAGAGATCAAAGTATGTTTCTGAAATCCGTTTTTTTTCTACTGAGGTTTTTGTCAAAAGTTCGCACAGAGGTGCTAAACCAATTGAGCAAGAGTTGTATTTCAGTAGGAATATCCGATTGAGCTTCCCTGCCCATTCCACTATTTTTTCCCACGATATCGAAGGAGGAGAAGTTCAAAATCAATTCCTATCTTATCTTCACTTATTCCGTTCAATAGTGTCTGCGCGCGAGTGGGGGGAAGCTGTACAGTGGGAGGGTGAACGAGGGAGGAATTAAGGTAGCCTCCTTGCTCACCTGGTCGTTGTCTGTGAGCCCTCACTCGATTGTCTCGATCCCTGCAAAGATTCCTCCTCCTCTCCTCCCCCCATCCCCCTTCATTCGGACTCTCACCCCCTCTCTTCTCGCTTTTCGATCCACTTCAAACTGTTCGCTGATTGAGAAAACCGACGACACCCACTCAAGTTTCTCTTCTCTGGTGGGAGGCAGTTCATTATTTCCGATGTCTCTCGATCTCTCATTCAGTTCTCCCTCTGGCAAATGTGTGATAGCAAAGTTCACTATGCCAATCCAACCTTTTCTTTTCGTCCTAAAGAAAGGAAAGTAGAGGCGGACAATCACTTATGAGGGAAGAAAAAGGCAGAGGAATCGTCGTCTGTTGTGAATATGCGAAGAGAAGAGAAGGAGTGGACTGGATAAGAGAGATGGCTGAGAACCATACACAGTACTCTCTCAAAGGACACCATCCAACAACTCCATCTACTCAATCATTTTGAAAAGATGAGACTAAGTAGACAACACAAGAGGTGTAGAAAGTTTAGAAGAGAATCAGAAAAAATGGAACTGCCGTGTAAACTCGTTCACTTCTTTTTATTGCTCTGAGTTCTCATTAAATTGCATCAAACTATAAATACTCACGTTTTCTTCCCAGATTGTAGCATCGAATAGTGATAGAAGAGAGAGGAGGAGGAGACATCGAAGAGTATCGCCCATCTGATGGAGAGAGAGAGGGGGAGAGGGGGAGGCGGTTACAAGAAGTATATACGGAAAGGGAAAGGAACTGAGACAAAAGAAACACTGGCCATTAACTGTTTTACAGTCGTGAGTCTTAAGCTAACAATCGGTGATAAAGTAGTGATAGTCTGGTTATCAATCTCGAATGGAATTAATGCACTTGACTCCTTGCACGTCATTCCATAAGAGGAAGTTATAAAGTGGTTACGAATGCAGTGGAAGTTAATGTGATTGAGATAACGGGAGTTGCCATGCTTGGCAGTTCTTAGTCGAGATCAACGAAGAATTAGAAGGAGAGAGAAAGGGAGAAGTGGAAGAATGGCAAAGGAAGAGAGATTAGAATCTGAAGGAAAAGACCGAAGAAAACTGAAAAGACAAATTTGGTGATCGAAAGAATCAACGAAGGACGGCTGAATATGACCAAGGTTCGAAAACATCTGGATTTAAGAAATGAATGGGAATGCAGTGAAGAGAAAGAGAGAGACTAAGAAGGGATTCGATCACCAAGGAAGATGAAGAAGAACCGATGAAGGAGTTAGGAGATGAAGAATGATTAGAATGAGATTCACTCTGAAGAATCGAAGGAAGACAATGGGGATGAAAAGGAGAGAATGAATGGAAGGAGACTCAAGCTCAAGCTACTAACTTCCGCTATGTGTTGAAAGCAGCGCATAGTTTAGCCACTCAAGGGTCTCTCGCAGAGAGAACGAAGAGAGGGTGAAGTACACTAATTATAGAATGATCTGCTCAACTCAGAAATATGCAGAGGTTGTGAGGAAAAGGACGGAACACAAGAGAAGATGAAGAGAGAGAGAGAGAGAGAGAGAGAGAGAGAGAGAGAGAGAGAGAGAGAGAGAGAGAGAGAGAGAGAGAGAGAGAGAGAGAGAGGGAGAGATCATGTTGTGAGGGAGAGAGAGAGGAGAATGGTATAAGGAGTACTTGTAAACGAGAGAGAGAAGAATCGTTTGGGGGTTACAGGAATGGACGCGACTTGGACTGGATCTAGTCGGGGAATGGCAGACAAGAGTGATAGGATAGGGAGGGAGGGGGAGGGTCATTGCTACGAAGGGAGAGAGAGAGATCATCTCTACGATGCTCTAGTGATTTCACCATCAAAGTCTCCAAAATACCCTTCAAAGATAGGAGATGGGTAAGCGTTCGAATAGGCAGAGTGAATGAGTGATCAGTTGAGAAGTTTGGAGGGAAGGGCAGATCGAATGAGGGGTTAGAGGTCATTAATTGGAGTGATTGTACCAATCCCCATTCTTTCCTCCTTTTCCCTCCCTCAATCTTGTGAGCTCGTTCGACCTCCGTTTTATTTGAAATTGGCGAGAAAGCGCAAAAAGCATTGAGAACCGTGCGATTTGTGGTAGATGAAAGGAGCAAAACTGAAAGAGGAACAAGAGAGAAGAGTAATGATTGTAGAGAGTAAAAGGTTCCATAATCGGAGTATAACTCACGATTGGGAGGAGAACTGAATACGAAGAGTCTCTCGTGATAAAAAGACTCGATCTGCAGGGGGGGGGGGGGAAGCAGTGATGGAGGGAGTGGAGGAGTCGTCGAAGAGGAGAAACTAGACAAGAGATAGACCATGTTCACACCTCTCTGTAGGGAGAGTGCAAGGAAGAACACTCTGAATAGTGGCTGATGACAGATACTTTCTATTCGAATATCCAGACAATTCGGGTAATTTTGGTTGCTAATTTTGTTAACGATTCTGACAAATGGGCTAAATCTCGAGGCCAAAAGAGGATAAACAGGTTATAATTATGTTTAGGAGGTGTCGTAATGAATTATCATGGTGTGAAAGAGAAACAAAGTAGAAAGGAATGGGGCGATTTTGATCTCGATTGAAGGGAGTGCACAATGACGTGAAGTGGTTATGAAGTCGATGGAATGAGTAAGTGGAAGAGATTGAAGAGGGGAATGAAGAGGGCCACCAACAATGGTCAGTCGCCTCTTATGAGAGACAATGAGAGGAACAGAGAAAAAGGTCTCGGGAAGAAGGGAAAGTGATCCTCCGACCCCCAATTGGCACTAAGTCGTCCAGTCATTCCACTCAACCAGAATGGAAACGAACACTCACTCAACCATCGACTATTCAATGGAGTAGTCAATGATGAGAGGAATGCAACCATCGACACACTTAGATTCACGATTCAATATCTGTAAGGGGAACTAGAGACTGAGATGAATCGAGTGAGATTCTCATATTTTGTTCCTCGAATAAATACCATCCTAGGCAGGAAATTGTAATGTCGAGCTTCAAAGTTCACGTTAGGAATCGACCGATCGTGGCCCATTTTTTTGAGAGAGAGAGAGGGGGAAGAGAGAGTCTCCTTACAAGGAGAGGTCGCGCAATGTATATGGAGTTTCTAAACGAGACCTAGCGCATTCGAAAGAGGAGAAAATTCCAAGAACTTCTGTTGTTTTCAAATTTGCGGAACGTTCATGTGGTGATGTGGGCTCATAGTGGGAAACATGCAATTTTTGAGGCTATGTCCCTAAAATCCCATAAACTCACATACTGCCCAGAGCTCCACATGAGCGTTCCGCAAATTTGAAAGCAATAGACGTTCTTAGAATTTTCTCCTCTTTCGAATGCGCTAGGTCTCGTTTAGAAACTCCATATACATTGCGCGACCTCTCCTTGTTAGAAGATTATTCAATCGCCTGGACCTGCATTAGTAAGCTATGACGGGAAGACAGTAATTTATTGAGTGCATTTATTGCCTTCTTTTCTTGTGCTTGACCGTGTCTACAGTAACCCTTCCTCACCAGGTCTCCTCCTTCGATAGAATTCTTCTTCATTCATTTTTGAGTGAGAGAGATTCCATCTGTCTAGCATTAGTGAGGAATCGTGTGAGTGCAAAGTGCGATGAACTTATGGTCCCTTCCTATAACCGTCGTCCTCACTTATTATATATTCGAAACTAATGCTCCTCTTCATCATCTACACCACTTCTCCATTACTCCTCAGAGGTGCATCTCCCGATAAAAGGGGATTCGAAATCGTACTCTCGTCATTTAAAAATGGGCTTGTAAGAGTCAGTCTCCTCCTCTGATATGAAATGGCTAGTATTCTACAAGCCATTTCATACCAGAGTCCTCTGTCAATGATCCCTTTCTTCTACCTTTCGTCTGGCCTATGCCCTTCTCTCCAATCATAATTTAAATTCTTGAGTATGTGAAGGGCATTCTCCTCCTTTCCACACGTGCCGATGTTCGAAGGACGAGAGAATATAGAAGCATCACTAAGAGAACGACGAAAGAGGAGATATCAGGAGAATCTAATTATTCCGTAACACCATACATTATACACTGTATCGCATCTCGTTGCGCATTCGAGCATAGATAAAATATAATATATAAATCACCCCCCCTCCCCAATTTTCAATCACTTCTATCTTCTCATCAAAGTAAGTAAGCCCACTTCGAATATTTCATCATTTTTTTCTATCTAAACATGAAAAAACATGAAAATATATATAAAAACTATCCATATAATCATGACAATTCGCATTGGATAGAATCTCTGCAAAAATCGAATGATTTTTGAGATAGAACATCTGAAGATCCAACGCGGGAAAATTCCCTTCCTCTCTTCCTCTTTGCATTCTGAAATAAAAGAGAAAATAAGTTAACAAGTGAAGAATCTTGCCCGGTGAATGAAATTAAGGGATTGCATGAGAGAAAAAATAGAGGAACAGTTTCTTTTTCTTATTTTCCAGGAAATATGTTTTTTTCCTAGTTTGTTATTATACGATTCGAATATTGTGCAGTAATTAAATAGCAAGGCTATAATTTATGATATGGAATCAGAGGTTTCGAGGTTAAAGAGTAGAAACTTGAATATTCGAAACGATCTGCAAATTGCAAATTTAATGATGAGATAATATAAAAGGTCATTTCTGGGGTGGGGGGGGGGGGGGGGGGGTGACAAAACGGCAACGACATAACGGCAAGCGACAAAACGGCAACGGAGCATAACTCAGTGGAGAGTTGTCCTAGAACATCGGGAATGGTCTGTATCACATCAGCATATTTTCTACGTAATTATCAATAACATGATCTTTGATCTTTTGGAGGTTGACGACAAAACGGCAACGAGCCATAGCACCACCCTAAATGATCCCTCAACACTCGGGAAGGCACCAATCGAAAGCTAATGACTTGCACTATCCACTTGACATCTGATATTTGACCTTTGACGAACTGGCGACAAAACGGCAACAAGCCATACAACGATTCAGAATCATCCCACATCTTTCAGATCGACACCAATCGATAGCTAATCACATGTCCTGTTCATTCGACATCTGATCTTTCATATGTGATCAACTGGCGACAAAACGGTAACGAGTCATATCTCCGTTAACTCGAGTTTCTGGATGATTTGGAGTAGTGTTTTGCTCGTTGCCGTTTTGTCGCTAATTGGCTAAAGATCAAAGATCAGGTGTCGAATGAATAGAGGAGACCATTAGCTATCGAATAGTGCAGAACTGAGCGCTGTGGGATGATTCTGAACCGTTGTATGGCTCGTTGCCGTTTTTTCGTCAGTTGGTCAAAGATCAAAGATCAGGTGTCGAATGTATAGGGCAGGTCATAAGCTTTCAATTGGTGCCTTCCCTAGAGCTGAGGGATCATTTAAAGTGGTGATATGGATCGTTGCCGTTTTGTCGTCAACCTCCAAAATATCAAAGATCATGTTATTGATAATTACGTAGAAAATATGCTGATGTGTTACAGACCATTCCCGATGTTCTAGGACAACTCTCCACTGAGTTATGTTCCGTTGCCGTTTTGTCGCTTGCCGTTATGTCATTGCCGTTTTGTCGTAAATAAGCCGTGTTGCCGTTTTGTCGTTGCCGTTTTGTCACCCCCCCATTTCTGCCGATTCCCCTCATTTCTTCTCTTTTCATCTTCTCCTGGTGGTCATCTCCTCTCCTAAGTATCCTACCCTTCCTCGTTCTTCATCATCTAGTCATCGTGATACTTAATTGATTCATGTACTCTCAGGTGGATGAAACTGGGGGACAGAAATGGCTAAAAGAAAAGCAGGAGGCTAGTTTCTCATTCTCTTCCCTACTCTCTTCTCCTAATCTAACTCTGTTCACTTCAGATGATCTAAGTATGTGGAGAGAAGCGAAGATCGCAGGAGTAGTGAGTACTTCCTCGTGCAGTAGAGGGAAGAATCGAAGATTGCAGGATGAGACTGCCCCTCCGTCAAGGAATACGAGAAGCATCGCCAGGGAAAGGGCGATGACTGAAAGAGTCAATGTAGTCCCCGTGAGATCCAAGTGAATGTAGTCTTCGTGAGCACTCCTGTTCCAGAAGTACGTGGAGCCCATTGATGTTATCACCGGGATAGAAGTGTATACTGAACCAAACGATGTTGTGACTGGAGTGGAAGACGATGTGAGAGATTGATGGAAGGGGGAAAGAGTGAATGGAATGTGCCTTGAAAGGGATCACTGTGTCCTCTCTCCTTCACTTCCCTTCCACTATCAGTCATCCTCATTGATTGCAGGATCTGGAAGATGTCAGATCGGATGAGAGTGATCACAACGTGGTAAGTTAATAACAGAAACAGCTATTCAGGATTCGGAATATTCGTTATTTCGAAAGGAATCTTTTGGATGTCCTTCTGAAGAGGATTAAAATGTCTCTTCTTCCAGTCAATCAATAACGATGGGAATGGTCAATTGAGGGATGCGAATGAGCGGGAGAGACTCCGTGTCCAGGCGAATTCCTTCCCTCTCATTCATCTCACATTCTTCATTTCAGAGGGTATTACATGATCAACAGCTACGAGAGGAACGAGAGAGATTGAGGGAAGAACAGGAGAGGAACCAGGTGAAGAGTGAAGGAAGAAGAATATACACTCAATATTAAATTGAAGATTGACGAAGAGGAAGTGGAGAATTTCGAGCAAAGCTTCAATGATGTTCATCTAGTCGGAGTGAGAAGGATCCGTCGAAGAGAGACACTCAGAGGATGCACTTATCTCCTCTAATTGTCTCCCCTCAATCTCCCACTCATCTTTGATATCTTGCAGAATCAAGTAGCTGTTGGATTCGGTGCTCTCGATGAGGTATGTTTGGTGGATGGAGACTCCATCACTGCTCACATAGATACGAAAAGGTGAAATTTGAGTATCTTCTGGTGGACCTGCTGCAGCAGTTTCATTGCGTCTGTCGTCCTCTTTATGAGACAATCTCGTCCTTCTTCTTTTCGTGAGTGAAACATTGCAGACATTAGCAGTGCTTCCCCGGAGAATTCCCCAGATTCGAAGAATTGTTCGAGAGTTGCATGGACATGTACGTTTAATATTGGGGTGTCCGGAAAGTTCGTATAATGCTTTGGAAAAAAGTCAGTTCGCGATCAAATGCAGTGATTGCGCAATCTGTTTGTCAACAATGTATTGCGTCACTCTGACGTTAAGTGGGATGTGGGTTGGATCAGTCTCGTAGTTTCTACACTTGTTGAAGTGGTGAAGTATAGCCGATATTTTGATACAGTTGTGTTGAATTACTGTCGGAAATCGCTCCATCGTAGATCGGATCTTCGATGGACAGATTCCATAAAAGACATGTGCGAGGAGTGAATCATGTATAATAACCCAGCGAAGAGACAACAGTGTTTCGACACCGATGCGAAGCACAAACCCGTTCCCTTGAAGAAAATGAGGAAATTCACTGATTCTTTCTATCATTACTTGTTCCGATCTAATAAGAGATCCTTCCTACTGGAACCGCCATCAATGCCGACCTCTTCTCTGAACAACTGGAAGAAGTCGCGATCAGAGTCCCTCCCAGACTCCTGAACCAGCTCAAAATTCTTCTTCTGATGGACAATGCCCGCCCACATCGAGCGAAGATGACCCAGAAGAAAATGGACGAGCTGAAGATCGAGAGGATTCCCCATCCACCGTATTTCCCGGATCTCTCCCCATGCGACTACCACTGCTTCCGCTCTCTCTCTGACTTCTGCAAAGGAAAGAAGTTCAAGAATCGAGATGAAGTTGTGAGGGCTTTCGTGAACTGGGCGGTCTCGAAGAAACCCGCATTCTGGAAGAGAGGAATCGAGACCCTGCCCAATCGCTGGAGGGAGGTAGTGAGAAAGAAGGGGGCATACATTGGTCACTGAGAATTGTAAAGCATTGACTAAAAAATGACAACAAAAAATTATACGAACTTTCCGGACACCCCAATACAACTGTAACCAAAATATGAGCTGTCATTGCAGTTCAGTGGAATTATTCAACCAGTTCAGAGGATAGAAGAAGTAGCGGGTGTGAAATACATTGAAAGTGAGTATACGAACAGAACATTTCTAACTAGATCATTCTACTCATTTTCTGACGTTTTTTGTAATGTCGAGAAAGAGTCGGTGAGGGAAGCATTCAATCCGAAAGGAAGAAGTGTCGGTATTCTTTGTAGGTGTGTACACTCAGTCTGGACCACTGAGCCAGTCCGACATCGTCGAATTGACTACCAAGTTCCCTGCTGACTCAGAGAAAGTCTTCCTCTATTACAATACCGATTTCTTCCCTCCTACCACACACGCTCGAATGAGATGGAGAGACACTGCAGTGAGGAATCCTCCCCTAACTCCCACACTCACAATATCTCATTTAGACGGCAATCCAAAAAGTGAATGAAGGGATCATCATTGGGGGAAGAATCCTTCCAGTCTACTTCCCTTTCGATGGCAGGCCGAGAAGTTTCTCAGATATGCTAATCATTCTTATGGCAGGGGGAATCATAGATGTTGAATCGATAGGAAACAAGTTCAACTTGATGATCCTTGACGATCGCTTGTCTGGTATACGAAGAGTGAGGCACTACCAAGGGGTTCTTCGCAGGATTCATCGAAATTCTCTTGAAGGCGGTGGGCTGTGTGGAAATAGCATGGAATTCGGTATGTTCGACGTTGTAAAAGTCGAGCCACATCATTTTTTGTAAGCTAAAACGATCGCTACCGTACTCTTCGATAGAAAGGAATACTGTAAACTCGTGGCAAGATCTTTTCATGAAATATTCGTGGATGGAGAACAGCTAATAGTGAAGAATACTACACAGAACATGTAGACCGTAATGTAAGCAACGAGATGGATACTGTATGAACATACCAATTCAGTGGCTTCTCGGCTTCTTTCGTACTCTACTTCTGCTTATCGATTTACCAGATAAGCTTTGCTCTCATCGTTATCTTCGATCTCTTCTTCTCAATAATTACCATCATCTTCATCTTCCACATCGACGATCTTCCTCCCTCTGATCCCTTGTTCCCCGTTGCAATTCTGGCAGAAGTACTAGTTCTCGTTTCTCTATCTTTTCTCTATAATTTCCCGTGGAGGACTTCCATTACCTACTACTATTTCCCTGTCGACCACCTGAAACGAATCAATGAACATTGATTATAATTGAGCTAATTTGTCTCAAACGACGATATCATGAAAGCTACATCGAAAGTACTCAGTGATCTCTTTTATTTTAGTGAATTTCACGCGTGTCGTCTCTCCTTTATTCCTTTTCGGAAGTTCACAAAACAACGTCGAGCTTTGTACACATACAATTGTTCCAAAATGTTCGATTGAAAATATAGATTGATTTTTGGTCCTATCTAACAATCTTGTCCTTCAACTGCATTGATACGGTATTATTCAAATTATTTATTTTTCCTCGGTGGTGTTGATTCAAATATTTACATCTAGTAACATTTATGCAAAAGAATGAATTGGACAATAATGCATAATACATATATTTAAATTGTTCTATCTCTCCTAATCTCCTTCATTCTTCTCCTCTTCATTCCCTTTCATTCTCGACCTTCTCCCTCGGGGCGATCGGTCTGCACTTTCTTCTCTGAATATTCAGGTGTGTTTCGTTGCAGTAGACATAGTACTCGCCCCCTCGGGCACCAATATTCGTCGCAGCATAGATAGTTACGGACCTGCCCAGTACCGAGGGCAATAGTTGGGCTCAGAACCGAGAGCTCTAGTGCGCCGCGACTGCTAGGTTAGGGCAGCCCAGGTACCGAGGGCATAGGGTGTGTCCAGAACCGAGGACACCAGGGAAACGATAGTGAACTGCTTGAGGAACAGAGATCAAAGACCATTGACTATGCTCTTCTCTTTCATGTAAAATGCGACGCCGAGAAGTTGGAGAAGGATGAAGATACGAGAGGAGGAGGAAGCGAGGCACGATGAATGAGAAGAAAGAGGAGACTGGATAAAGAAGAATTCTATCGAAGGAGGAGAGAGACTCGGAGAGGAAGGGTTACTGTAGACTCAGTACTCGCCCCATCGGGCACCAATATTCGTCGCAGCATAGATAGTTACGGACCTGCCCAGTACCGAGGGCAATAGTTGGGCTCAGAACCGAGAGCTCTAGTGCGCCGCGACTGCTAGGTTAGGGCAGCCCAGTACCGAGGGCATAGGGTGTGTCCAGAACCGAGGACACCAGGGAAACGATAGTGAACTGCTTGAGGAACAGAGATCAAAGACCATTGACTATGCTCTTCTCTTTCATGTAAAATGCGACGCCGAGAAGTTGGAGAAGGATGAAGATACGAGAGGAGGAGGAAGCGAGGCACGATGAATGAGAAGAAAGAGGAGACTGGATAAAGAAGAATTCTATCGAAGGAGGAGAGAGACTCGGTGAGGAAGGGTTACTGTAGACACAGTACTCGCCCCCCTTGGGCACCAATATTCGTCGCAGCATAGATAGTTACGGACCTGCCCAGTACCGAGGGCAATAGTTGGGCTCAGAACCGAGAGCTCTAGTGCGCCGCGACTGCTAGGTTAGGGCACCCCAGTACCGAGGGCATAGGGTGTGTCCAGAACCGAGGACACCAGGGAAACGATAATGAACTGCTTGAGGAACAGAGATCAAAGACCATTGACTATGCTCTTCTCTTTCATGTAAAATGCGACGCCGAGAAGTTGGAGAAGGATGAAGATACGAGAGGAGGAGGAAGCGAGGCACAATGAATGAGAAGAAAGAGGAGACTGGATAAAGAAGAATTCTATCGAAGGAGGAGAGAGACTCGGTGAGGAAGGGTTACTGTAGACACAGTACTCGCCCCCTCGGGCACCAACATTCGTCGCAGCATAGATAATTACGGACCTGCCCAGTACCGAGGGCAATAGTTGGGCTCAGAACCGAGAGCTCTAGTGCGCCGCGACTGCTAGGTTAGGGCAGGCCAGTACCGAGGGCATACGGTGTGTCCAGAACCGAGGACACCAGGGAAACGATAGTGAACTGCTTGAGGAACAGAGATCAAAGACCATTGACTATGCTCTTCTCTTTCATGTAAAATGCGACGCCGAGAAGTTGGAGAAGGATGAAGATACGAGAGGAGGAGGAAGCGAGGCACAATGAATGAGAAGAAAGAGGAGACTAGATAAAGAAGAATTCTATCGAAGGAGGAGAGAGACTCGGTGAGGAAGTGTTACTGTAGACACAGTACTCGCCCCCTCGGGCACCAATATTCGTCGCAGCATAGATAGTTAGAGGATCGTGGTTGATTCTTATTTTGACGAGCACTCCAGAACAGTAATTGATATGTATGTAATACTCCTTCCTGACCATCGGATTCATTTCCGCCGTGGAATTGACAAAGTGCTGCAACTTCATTCAATGTTTTATTCATCAAGGCTTATTATATTCATTATTATTAGGATTATTTCATAACAACTGGCGAGGGAATATTGGAGTGACTGAGGGGGAGAGAAACTAAAGGATCAAACTAAAGGAATTCGAATGAATGAGAATGGACGGTGTAGGTTGTAACCGTAGTAGTGATGAGCGAGTCAGATAGGATACGGAGGATACGGTAAGTGAAAGACTGATATGAAGAGAAGACACGACTGAGATTAGAAAGAGAGTCGATGGTGGATGAGAGGAGAGGTATTCACTCTCGTTTACATCGAAGACTTCTTTCCGAAGTACCTCTTCACTATGAATCGGGCGACAACGAGGGCCTGCAAGAAGAGTTGATCTCCCTTTGATCTTTGATCTCTGACCTGGATGGAAACCAGGACGAAGAGAATGCCGAAGACTGCGAGGAGCATCGGCTTAGCCATGCACATCTCTCCAGGCATCTGGAGTGATCTTTGATCTCCCTTCCCCCTCTCCCCACTCACCATATCCACCAACTCGCTCTCCTCCACTCTCCCCCTCTCCATTTCCATCTGAGATCGATGGGCGAGGGAAATCGAAGGCTCAGAGATCTGAAATACATCATTCATGAGAAATGTCCCATAACTCTCTTATCCTTCTCTCCCTCTGTCTCTCCCAATCTCTACCTGCTGGAGAGGGTCGACGATGACGATGGAAGTGGTTTGACTGAGTGTGACGAGGGACTTTGTATCTGTTGGTCTCGACTGGAACACGAAGATTACGGTAGTAGGAGGAGTGAAATGACTCACATAGTCCGATAGAGTTTGTGTCTCTCTTCTTACGACCGAAAGATTGTCTCTGTCCCTCTACGAGTGCACACTCAACCTGTAGAGATGAATATTGAGAGAGGGGAAATAAATTCATTTGTCGATGGGGGTAGACTACCGTACCGGGGTGCAGTCTCCCTGGCAGATCTCAATCTGGCAGGTCACTCTGATCGTAGACGAGGAATCGAATCGGAATGCTTGCATCTTCGTGAACTTGACAGCGGAAGATTGGACTTCGATCGGGCCAGGGATGATCTTGTGAGCGACGGCAGGAGTGGGACAACTGAAGGGCATCATTCTCCCTCTCCCCCCCCTCCCCCCTCCCCCCCCCCCCCCTCCTCCTCCCCCTCCCCCTCCACTTACCCTCCTTCGATCAGCTGTAGCTTCTCCTCATTGGCTCCATTGTTTCCTGGTTCTGCAGTGCATTCCTTGACGAAGAAGTCCAATTCCTCGTCCATGGCCATTATCTCCCATCGCAGAGTCATCATATCTCCCAGCTTCGCCTGTCGAATCCCTCGTTGATCTTTGATCTCTTCTTCTCTTTCTCACCTGCACAACGGGTGATTTTCCATCTCCAGCCAACATCTGCATCGCCACGGGATTTCCCAGTTCGATCTTCCCTCGAGGCTGGATCAGATTCGCCTCCGGTCCACTGCAAGAACACTGTTCCTCCCTCATCCCACCCCTCTCCCCACCCCTCTCTCTCTCCACTCACTTGACTGTCATATTGTATCCGGCGTGCACTTTTCCTCCCAGCATAGACGAGTAATCACAGCTGATCTCGTACAGTTGATCCATCGACGTCACTAGACCCGGAATGCCCAGATTGTTCGTCTGCACAACCACCGTCGTCTTGTACGTTCCGTTGAGCTTCAATTCCGAGTCTGACCAACTGGACTACCGTACTCCTCCCTCACCAGATCGATAAGTCCACAATCGCGAGTCTCAACTTCTCTCTTGTGACGAGCGAATTCCTCGAAGGGAGCGAGTCCTTCCTTCGTCTTTCCACCAGTCGGCTGAAGTAAATGACCATCTCTCTCTACCCATTCATCTTTCGCCTACCGTATTCCCTTTTTTTCTACAGTATCTCTCTCTCTCTCTCTCTACAGTACCTTCTCAGTCTCTGATTCCTCTTCACTGTCATCTCCGATTGAGATGGGTCTCATTCCGAAGTCCTTGGGCAGACCGAGAGTTAGAGTGGCGGAGTTCGACTGGGCGACCTGAGTCACGAGTCTGACCCATTGAACTATCCTCACGATACAGTACCTCGACACGGCAAGTGTCGTACTTGTTCTTGACGAAGATGACTCCGGAGAAGGGCTCTCCATTCTTCACTTGAACCTGAAGAGGGAGAGTGCTGTATCTGGGGGAGTCCAATGGGTCAGATTCGTGACTCACCTTGATTCCTTCGTAGTTGCAGATGGTCTGGATGGCCTCCTTGGGCACTTGAACGGGAGGACCGACGGGGATTCGAGATTGAGGGGCACGACGGGGAGAGGCTTCCTCCTGATGATCGGCTTGACCTACGAAGATCAAAGATCAGAGGAGAGAAGATAAAGGTGGCTCTAGTTCGTTGTTGTACGATAGCATCTCTTTCTAGCATAGTGAATGCTCACCTTCTTTCCAGCGAGGATTTCTCCCTTCTGGTCTTTGTTTGTCACTGATCCCGACTGTTTATGCACTGGCTGGGGAACATTCGAAACACCCGAGAAAGCTCCCGAATCAGACTCCTGAATGGAAAAGGATAGCTGGGTGAGGGCACGGTAGCCGGTTGGTTAGGTGGGTCAGAGATTGGGTCACCTTGACAACGCAGAGATTCTTGTAGAAGTCGACGTGTTCGTTGACGTCAGCCTGTCCATCGATGGCATCGAAGACATCGCACTCTCCCACATGGCGGTTGTAGTTCACTCCGGCGCAACTGAATGAGGGAGGGATACGGTAGTGCGGAGGGACGAAGAGATGACTCACGTCGGATTGCGAGCGCAGACCTCGAGACAGGAGTTGAGGGAGACAACCTTGTACGATCTGGCAGCGATTCCCCTTTGACGAGTGTGGAGTTGACGAGAGAAGAGAGCATCACTCTTGTCCACGGAGCAGTCCTTCTCAACTGCAAGAGGACGGTAGGGGGGGAGCAGGGGGAGAGAGGGAGGGAGGGGGGGGAAGGACTACTCACCAGCCAGACAATGCATGTCGTAGAGGTCAGTGCCCACTCTGACATGGGGTCTCAGAGTGTTCGTTCCATCGAGATAGAGGAGATGGCAGGAAGAGGCACTCTTCTCGTAGTTGAATGATCGGCACTTCTCGGGGGAGAGGGAGAAGCACGTCTTCATGCACTCCTGCACTGTCGCCTTCTCGGTCTTCAGAACGTGCAGTTCACTCTCTCCTTCGGGAAGAGCTGCATTCAGTGTACGGACAGCCCTGAGGAGAGGAGTGAGGAGGGAGAGGAAGGATGACCTACCTCAGCTCAGTTCCCTCGGGACAAGTTTCCTTCTTCAGATGACAAGATACGTCGAAGTAGTCCACCTCAATTATCGATTGATGGAGGTCCAATGATTACAGGATACCTGGAAGTCATCTCCCTCAGGAATGAAGAGATCGGGCTTCGTTTCGCGAGTCTCAGAGTTGAGGATGCACTCCTGGATACGGTAGGTAGGTCAATGGGTCACACTCGTGATCACTCACCTGCTCGTTGTAGTAGTACATGACGGACTTGCAGACGAAATCATCGCCAGTCTCAGGAGGAGGACTGAAATGGTACGGTAGGAAGGAGTATTGTAGGGAGTGGAGGGGGGGGGGAAGGGGATTCTCACTTGGTGCACTGATCGAGGCACATGGTCACGGAAGGGACATTCTCCATTACGAAGGCTGCGAATCCAACGAGAATCATCTGAGGGACGCGAACGAAGGATGGAGAGTTGCGGCAAGTGTTGGGGGCTGAATCAATAAGTTGAATCGATGATGATATCGATGGATGAGATCTCTCTTCTCTCGACTCACATGCGAAGCACTTCTTCTCGAAGTAAGTGAATCCCTCTGCCTGCACAAGATCTCCTCTTCCAGGGGTTTCGATCTGCAACAATTCCTTCTCTTCCTATCCCTCTCTCATTCCTCTTCCTTCTCCCTTCTTCTCCTCTTCCTTCTCCCCTCCTACCTCTCATCGGAGAGAATGCACGTCCGATTCGCCTCGTTGTACATGAATGACTTGCAGTTGAAGTCGTTGTTCTGAGAGGGAGTCCATAGTTCTCTTCCTTCTCTTCCTCTCCCCTTCCTCCATCTCCTCTTCCTTCTCTTCCTTACCGTGAGTGATAGTCTCTGAGTGCAGAGAGACTGGCACGATTCCACATCCACATTGATGATTCTGTCCAATTCATTCTCCAACTGCTTCCCCTCCACAGCGATGTACTGAGTGATGTAAGGAGCGTAGCACTGAGCTGAAGAGGGGGAGAGATACGGTAGGAAGGGAGGGAATCGAGGACTGACAGCCAGCACAGTTATTGTCCATATAGATAACGGTATCATCGTGTTCCTCGACGAAGAGATCAGGTCGGTCCAGTCTATCCTCGGTGTTCAGAATGCATTCCTGGAGGGGGAGTTCGATGGGTCAGTGAATGGGTCACTCACCTGATCGGAGGGGTAGAACATCACTGATTCGCACTCGAATCCGAAGGTGTCGAAGGCATTGAGACACGCGGCCAGACACACCTTAGGGAGGGATACGGTAGATCGATTGGGAGGGACTACTGTATACCGGGATACTCTCTGCGGGAACAACTTCACGGGCGAATCCAACGAGGATCTTCTGTTCGAAAGCATCAAAGTGGAAGGGAGAGGAACACACTCGATCTGACTGAAGAGAAGAAGTACGGTAGAGAGACAACTTTGATTGGGGGGGGGGGGGTTAATCTGGACTAGAAAAGATTCTATGATGAAAAGAGAAAGTGATGGAAACAGTCCTCGTGAAGTGAAGAATGGAAGAGTGATACCTTGACGCAAGTCTTGGTGAGGATCTTCGATCCGGGAGTGGGTGCATTCAATCCCTTCTCGTAGACCATGCAATTCGAGTTGAGGAATTCGACTCCCACACAGTCCTGCAATGGGATTCATCCCTCCCCCCCATCTCATGCCCCCCCCCTCCCCCCTCCATCTCTCTCCCCTCTCTCTCCCCTGGCACTACACCGGATGAGAACCGTCGGATGAGAACCCACTGGATGAGAACCAAAAAATGGAACCTTCTGTAGGACTTTCACAGAAGCATTTTTGACACTTTGGGAACCTACTGTGAACATGCTGGAGAAGGGTAATTTTTTTGGTTCTCATCCGGTGGGTTCTCATCCGACCTAGTGCCTCTCCCCTCTACTCACATTGCTGGCAGCACAGTGATCACTGAC